>KE506059.1:193532-204555 GCA_000441515.1 Elaeis oleifera
CAATGTCTCTACACTACAGACTCGAGACTCATCTATCCGAAGGAAGCGATTCGTGTATTGATCTATCCGGATCAATCACCATCCCCATGATGATCCTATGACCAGGAGCAATTTAGGAATTAAACATCAATTACACATGCCTCAAATTCTCAACTCTTTAAGAATATGTGTCATCATCTTGTTAATCTCTTGGATGATTTATAGACACATAAACATGAATGGTAATATAACTGTCCAATAAGTATTAAATCATAGTCTAGAGATATAAAATGTGTCAACCAAGATTAGCTGCTAGGGCATACATCCAACAATCTCCCACCTGCACTAAAGCCAATCTGCCATGTACCAAGCCCTATCTTCACAAGATAAGCTTTTAGTCTTAGGCTGGCTAAGTGACTTACCAATGGGTCATCCACATCACATGTGGAGTTTGCTCTCTGCACCTCTATATATTTCTACTTGAGGTAGTCACGTGTTCTGCTGTTCTATATGCTTGGATATCTGGTGAGACCTAGGCTCTTTAGCAAGGGCTATAGTGCCATTGTTCTTGCAGTATAGTGTCACGGTATCTAATGACATGACAACCAATTCTGCAACTAACATTAAAGTCAGAATGCATCCTACACATCTACAGTGTACTCAGCTTCCATTGATCGATTATTTGGAATCCTTCTAAAATATCGATATAGGAACACACCCTATGATGTAGACATTCTACAATCAATATCAGACATAAAATCTGAATTGGTGTATCCTCCCACTTCTAGCTTTGATCTTTCTTCAAATTAAGGACATATCCTTAGTTCTTCTCAAGAGCTTAAGGTCGTTTTCACAGCAATCCAACGCTCATAGCCTGGATTCAACTGATATCTACTCGTGACATTCACGGTATTATTTATATCAGTTCAAGTACATTACGGCATACGACTATATCTGAGAGGATAGCAGACCCCTCTCTAAAATTTCTATGCTGAACTCTTTCAGCATCCAGTCTCTACACTTTATCTGTGAAAACACAAGTATCCAATTGTATCTATCTCTATAGATCTTTAGGATGCCTGCTTTATGTCTTTCATAAAAAAATCTATATTCAACTATATTTTAACTGATGTCAGTTTTGGACACTCCCACTGTCCCTTTTGAAACTACATAATTTCTTATATTTGATCAAACAATTTGATCATATCAACGTAATGACAATTCCAACTCCAAGATTTTTATAGATTTTGTAATCTCCTATCACAAGAAGTGAAATCCATAGGCTATTCCATACAGAAATCTTCAGAAGATCTCTTCTCAGTGAAGTTATTTCATATCTCTTTCTTAGAGTCGATGTCTCGCATCACCTCGTTATAGATTTTGGGATCATCTCTATGCTCCCCATCTCTTATGAGAAAATAACTTTCTCTACATCCTCTGTTAAGCATACCCAAGTATCTTTCGAGAGGATAGGAGATCCGACTATGTGTACGAGGTGGAGGAATATACGTCTACTGGCTCATCACGATCAATAGGTTCTTAAGGTCCCAAAGCTCGCTGCTTTTCAGAGACACCCTCTTTGAGCTAGACTTTCCTCCCACAACTTTATCCTGGTTAAACAATTTTCCAAGATGATAGCATGTCGGGTTACAATCACATTATAATCTTATCAGAAAGTAATATCTCAAACTCTTTTAGGATGAGCTTTATAGACCTTTTCTCTAACATATCCATCTACTGTCCTAGACATAGCCTTGACATCCTCGAATCTCAGAATAACTAAGATTCAGTTCTCACCATGCCATATCTCATATGGTGTGGTAGGAATAGATTTAAAGAAACCCAATTCTATATAAATAAAGCACGTCTCTAAAGAAATATAAATAAGTCAGTGAAGTTCATTATGGACCAAACCATATCTCATATAATCTCATGACTCTTCTTATCTCGTTGAGCTGAGATGTACCAAGAGCAGTCCAATATGAAACCATGCCATATCTCATATGCAAAGTAGAGACAACTCCTTGGTTAGCACATCATATGGGCTACACACATCAAATGTGTACAAGGATAAGTATCTTAGTGGTCTTTTTCTCTTGTCCCATAAGAGTAGTTTAGTCATATTTTCTCAAAGAGATGATACACAAACTAGATTTGACTCAGTAGTCAATAAGCCCAAAAGTCCATAATTCTTTCAGTTTGTTAATCATTTCTTCTCCAATATGACTTAGCCTAAGAGTCCATATATACTTTAATGTTTATCTGAAATCTGAATCTTTCAGATCTAATGACATTCACTGATTACTCAATTAAGTTCACATATGCATCACTATGCAAACGATAGAGACCATCTCTCAGAACTAAATCTAAACGATGATCACAAAGGATACATATCCATGGCCACAGCAGCAACTGTTGCCCTATAGCCAATTTAAGGATTACTTCCTCATCCCTCTATTTTTCATCGACTCTACACTAGAGTCCATAGCTCAATGGAGAGAAGAGAAAATCGTAAGGATAACATTGAGCAATCTTGACATGCCTACTCTAGGCGTGTCTTTGTTCTTTAGGCTCTCCAGGTATTTGCTTTTGAACTTTTTCAAAGTTTCTTTGTTATCAACACTTTGACCAATTCAGATAAGGTGCCATGATGGTCTTTTATATGATAGCTTACCATAAACTATCCATATAAACTAATTATAGATTACAGGATCAAATCCATAAGCAATTTCTCATGCATGATCATGTCGAGCCTTTTAAGCTCCTTAATATCCTTGATCATTATTAAATAACGATCACGCATCACATGCGCTGTGTGACTCTGATCATCTCATAACACTTGTAGATGAATCAACATATCGTAGGTAGTGAATATGTGCTCATACATAGCACCTATCTTAATTGTCATTGTCCATCCACTCATCAAGTATAGCTCGTTGACTATGGGTTGGATGAGTTGTTAACATTAGAATAATCTGATAGAGAATATAGCTTAATTTTTAAAGTTAAGAACAATTCTTAAATTTGTGAGCTAGTCTATGTGCTTGATTTTGGTTAATCGGTTAATATTTAGGATTTAAGCTAGAGGGTTGGAAGCTAATACAATAAACAGCAGAGAGCAAAGATTTTAATTAGATATTTATACTTATTTTATGATTTGTACTAGAGACTTTTAGATGCAAAAAGAGACTCCCAGTATTTTATCAGATCTCTCACATTCTCTGGATGGAGAAACGAAAATTCTAACATAATAAT
This sequence comes from Elaeis oleifera, assembly GCA_000441515.1. Taxonomy (NCBI): domain Eukaryota; kingdom Viridiplantae; phylum Streptophyta; class Magnoliopsida; order Arecales; family Arecaceae; genus Elaeis; species Elaeis oleifera. The sequence continues at coordinate 196,767 of KE506059.1, forward strand.
TGAGTTTCTAGTGGGTGTTGCGGTCCCACCGACGTCGTGCACCTCACCTAATAGTTATTGGTAACATGAATAAATATCGATGTATGGATAACTCTTTGTCCAGATACTTCTCTAAGCATGTTGCAGCCACTTGGTCTCTAAGTCATGTGGGCTCACCGAATAGTTATTATCCGCACTCCTTAGTTAAGCCAGACCCATCGTTCACAAGTAAGCATAAAGCCGTCATTGGGTCACCTAACAGTTATTGGGTCCAACCCCATCTTTACCCTCCAGTAACTCTTTGCTAATAGAATGGTTGCGTGTTCCCGATACAACTGAACCACTATGACCAGTTAACAACAATCAACGTCGGTAGCATGCCCGCATATCTATAACGGTGGAAGACTTTGGACTTAATATTTGATGGAGAGATTTGGGTTTAGATCTTATCTAATCAGTCATCACATGACTGATGTAATTGGTATGGCCTTAATCAAACCACCAAGCAATCGTAATTGATACTCAATGTTCCAAATTGGTTAGGTAAGTGGAGATTGATGGGCTCCCCATTGCTTTCTTAGACACCAATAAATTGATCAGATAAGTGAACAGAATCAATTAAATAATCACATTTCAGTTACTTATTTTAGACACCAATTGGACAATTGATCCGAATAGGTTAGCTTAGGTGAATTAGACTCGAGCCACAGAGCCAAATTAGGTCCTTGGGTTTAATCGATTCTATATTTGGGTATCAATCAATTCGATCAACAATAATTGTAAGATCTTAGGCTCTATTGACCTTACCTTAATCAACACTTGACTCGGTTTGATCAACTGCTAAATCGATTCTAACCCATGTGATCAAATCAGAAATCCTTTGATGTAATCTAATTATATAACCTAATTTGATCTACCCATGACCAATCCCTCATGCACAAACACTAATTTCAGATCTTAAATCAATATTTTCAGATCTAAATTCTTTACATGAAGTATAAATTTTGATCTCAAATAATTTTAGATCATGCATACAAGTATGTATCATATACATAAACAAGTTCAGATCATAGAACAAATTTCAGCCCTAAACTTACTTTCATATATCATATACATGAATCAAAACAGATCTCGAAACTCTTTTCAGATCTAAATAACAAAATATACATCACATATATGCTGTAAAATTAGATCTAAAAATTCAATCTAAGTAAAATTTTAATATTGTTCTAGGACAACCATATAGTATAACAAATTATGCCAGGGCAACCTTATGTCAGAACGACATTAAAACCTTTCAGATCTAAAATTTTTACTACAGATTTTAAATCTAAATCTAAATCTCATGCATATGATATGGCTCTGATACCATTATTGGAGTTTTATGGTTTCATGCATATATGATTTATAAAAGAGTACGCAGCAAAATTTAAAATTTCAAATTAAATCTAATTTAATCTAAGCATACATAAGATCATATCTTCAAACTATAACCAGAATTGTCATATGTGAGATAAGATTCAGATATAGAAATTAAATAAAATAAATAAATAAAAATATATCTAGACATGGATCAATCTTCAATGCGAACAGATGATCATGGATATCCTTCGAAGGTCCCTTGTAATTGCACAAGCGTCCGACCTCTACGGGTATCCACATGAGACTCTGATCTGATCAGAAGCCTTTTGATCTCATTGGGGTACTAGTTTCTTACAGAGATCGCATCTTGATAGTTGAAAATCTTTTTTTTCTCAAGACACTCTTAGAGAATAAGAAGATATAGGAGGATCTTGATCTCTACGCTAGAGATCATGAGAAGAACTATTTCTTCTCTTTTCTTCCTAAAATTTTATGCACCAAATCTCTACAATAGAGATGTAATAAATTTTATCCAACTTTTGGATAAAAAGAAGAGGAGACATCTATATCTAAACATGAACAAGAGGGATAGAGAAGGATGTCCAAAACAACCAACTTTTGGTTGTGTAAGAAAGAAGAGATATGGAGATCAACTCACCTCACGCCAAACCCATGGATGCTGCCCCTTCTTCCCTTGTTTTCTCCATGCCAATGCTCTGGTTTTTGGGTGTCATAACCTGCTGGTTTTCCTCCCAAATCATCCCATATAGGTGGTCTTTTATTGGCATTGGATGAGTTAGACTTTGGATAGAATTCAAGAGTCCAAGTAGCCTTGGACCCTTCCTATTTTGTGCCGCCCACACCAAGTATTTTTGCCCATGTTTACACGATAGAAAAGGGATGAAATCCCTTCTATCTTATACATTCAATAAGAGGAAGAATCATGTTGGAAATCTAGTGGGCGTGGGTTGATTTGTGGCACATAAAATTAGTTGGCATGGAGTCCTTTTTGGTGCAAGGAAAGAAAGAGTTTCAAGAACATGGGACTCTTCATTACATGGTTATTTAAATCTAATTAAAATATTAATTAATCTTAATCATATTAAGACCAGATTAGACTTAAAAGATGAGAATCCAAATCTGATTTGAAGTCCAATTAATTTAGATTGGATGTCTCCTAATTGGAGGAGTCCTAGTCCAATTGTACTCTTTCTTGGTGCTTGAGTCAAACTCAATTTTAATCCTAATCCTATTAGTATTTGGTGCAGCATGAAAATGAAGATTTCTAGTCCAATTAGAAATACATACATCTTAGTCTAATTAAAAATTAGATCAAATCTAAATCCTAATTCAATTGGGATCAATCATCCAATCCTTTGGGGTTATCCTATAACCTTATAGGGTTGATCAAATCAAATCCAAAATAAATCAAATTAAATCTAATCAAATTGGACTTGATACAAGCCCCATTTCTCAATCAAATTAAGCTAATTAACAATCTTATTGCTAATTAATCCTTCTATAACTCACTAACTCTTTAGTAAGTTACATAATGCAATATTTGCATTAGATCAATTATCAATCAAATTGATAATCAAATCCTGTTACGATTCATCATCGTAATTTAACCATCGATCATTCAAAAGTCTTTTTTATGTGCGACCCCATAGGTTCTATTCTGTCTGGTAGTGAGATATATTATGATCCCTATCACAATATTATTGAAATTCTTTCAATGGATTGAAATAATTCCAACTCAGCCCACCAAGGATCATTGATCATCAAGATGATCCTCATGAGTCTCATAATCTACCAGTGACACCTAGCAGTATGTAGTGGCAATCCAGTAGAATAAAAGATGAACTTCTAGGTACAGTTAACACATGATACAGTTCCTCTATCGTGAGTCCCAACCAGACGGCAGGTCATGGATAAATTGTCAAACCTCAATATTAGTCATATGATAGATTCAATCAGCTCGAGTCCATATGTGATTCTATAAAAACTCTTTTTCATCAATCACACTGCTATGACCATAGACTTAAGGACTCAGCCTCTTAAATCTCATAGGACTACTCCCTTCTGCTAGAGTTGATAGATCCCATCTTGATGCACACCCCACTCTATAGTGGACCAACTATCACCAACATTCACTACAAAGGCTCCTTGAGACCCATGTTGATGTGTCAGTCAAACTCCAGCAGCCTCACTGTGAGCAGTAATGTCATCTCAGATCAAAAGACCAGTCATACAACTGCAACATCGAGAATGTCACTAACGAGTGAGCAGACATCCATGTGACTTCTCATGTTGGTCATGCTCAGTGCTAGTTGTTCTCTAACAACCACCTACACTCTCGCTCCAGTGTCTCTACACTGCAGACTCAAGACCCATCTGTCCGAAGACAGTGATCCGTGCACTGATCTATCCGAATCAATCACCATCTCTATGATGATCCTATAATCAGGAGTAATTTAGGAATTAAGCATCAATGTTACATGCCTCAAATTTTCAATTCTTTGAGAATATGTGTCATCATCTTGTTAATCCCTTGGATGATTCATAGACACATAAATATGAATGGTAATATAACTGCCCAACAAGTACAAAATCATGTCCTATAGATATAAAATATGTCAACCAAGATTGGCTTCTAGGGCATACATCTAACACCTTTAATAGGGGTAGATGTGCCAAGAGGCATAGAGAGCCCTATGGAATAGAAAGAGTCAGTCGTGAGAGTCTGAGGGGATTTTTCTTGGGTGTTTTGAGAGCATTATGAAGGGTGAGCTTTTTATTGAAAGAGCAAGATTTATGAGAGTTGAGAGTGTGTGATCTTCTCTTATAATTATTTTCTTTTATAGTGAAGCCTTTGTATACCCCATGGAGGTAAGCCTTAAGTTGATCCACGTATTTGATTGTATCTCTTTTATTTTATTTCTTTTATTGCAACAAGTGATACTAGATCTCCAACAATTGGTATCAAAGTCAGGTGGTATCAAAGCATGTGGTTGTCCAGGTTGTGACAATATTGATCAAGATTGAAGAAGATGGAGAAGTCAGGCTCAATCAAGATAGAGATCAACTGGTATGATGAAAAGAGCAATTTCTCCCTATGACAAGTGAGGGTGAAAGATGTGCTCATCTAATAGGGATTGATCGATACTCTCTTGTGCGAAAAGAAGTCGACTACCATGAAGGTGAAGGATTGGAGGTGGCTCCAGATACAGGTGATGAGCACGATCCATTTGTACTTGACAGATGATGTAGTGATCCATGTGCTTGGCAAGACTTTTTCGACGGCGATGTGGATGAAGCTCGAGGATATGTATATAGTGAAGTCACTCACCAATACTCTCTTTCTCTAGAAATAGTTCTACTAGTTACGGATGAGCGAAAGATAGAGTGTGCAAGAGCATCTCAGTAGATTCTAAAAGATCCTCACCGATCTCCTCATCATTGGTGAGAAGATTGAGGAGAAGATCAGGGCATTGGTCTTGTTTGCATCGTTTTCTCCTTCTTTTAAATCCTTGGTGACTACTCTTCTAGTAGAAAAGAGTACCATCAAGATAGATGAGGTTACTACGGTACTACTCCAAAATGAGATTCTCAAGAGAGAGAATCGAGCCTTGAGTTCAGGTGATGACTCGGCTTTGACGATGATTGGAGATGGTAATGGCAGAAGATGAAGCGACAGAGGATCGCAACATGGGCGGTCCAAGTCTAAGATAAGGGACTCGAACAAGATCAGGTGCTATCGGTATGATGAGTTGGGGCATCAAGTCAGAAATTATCTGTAGCTTAGATATCGGATGAAGGCTACTGTGGCGATGGCAGGTAGCAATATAGAAGAAAGTGATGATGTTTTCTGATATCTGACGAGGTTTCTACTTTTTCTTCCTAGTGAATTTTGGATTATACATGTTCGCATCATGTGTGTTATAGAGAGGAGCTATTTGACTCACTAGAGAACAGTGAGAGCACTATTCATCTACCGGATGGATCGAGCTATGTGATCAAGGGCATAGAGACTGTTAGCTTATAGAGTCATGATGGAATAGTGAAGAGACTGGGTGAGGTCTAATACATACCCAGCTTTAGGAGAAATATAATTTCACTAAACAGACTGGATTCAAGTAGCTATAGATGGAGAGCTGATGATGGAATCTTGAAGATCATACACTGTAGTAAGATTTTGATGAAGGAAGAAAGTATAAAGAACACTACTGTTGGATGGATATCTTAAAGCCAATATGACTGACACATTGTAATAACACTAGGGCATAATTTTATACTTAAAATATTTATTTGATTAATAAAAGATAAGTTTATTTTATTCAAGTGTGATGTGTCCTTGAATCATCTATGAAATTAATACTTACGACACATATTTCAAGATATTGAGAATTAAAGGCATGTGTAAATAATTTCTAAATTACTTTCAATCATAGTATCATCACGAGGATGGTGATCGATTCGAATAGACTGACGCATAGATAGCTTTCTTTGGAGTAGATGAGTCTCTAGTCTATAATGTAGAGACACTAAGCGGCAAATGCACATAGTTGTTAGAGAACAACTAGTACTGAGCGTGACCATACGAGAGATCATGTAGATCTCTAGTTGTTAGAGAATAACTAGTACTGAGCGTGACCATACGAGAGATCACATAGATTTCTACTCAATCATTAGTGATCGTCTCGATGCTATAGTTGTGTAAATGATCTTTTGATCTGTGATGACACAATTGCTCACAGTGAGGCTGCTGGAGTTTGACTAACACATAAACATAAACTTTTTGAGTCCTTATAGTGAATGTTGGTGACAGTTGGTCCACATAGGAGTAGGATGTGCATCTAGATGGGATCTATCAATCTTGATAGAAAAAAATCCTATGGGATTTGAGAGGCTAAGTCCATAACTCTGTGGCCACAACAGTGTGATGATGAAAAAATTTTTTATGAGAATCATAATTGGACTTGAGCTAATCAAATCTATCATATGACTGATGATGAGGTTTGACGATTTTTCCATGACCTGCCATATAGTCAGGACTCACGATAGAGGGACTGAACATACAAAAACTACCCCTTAAGATTCTATTTCGATTCTGTTGGATTGTCACTATATACTGCTAGGTATCATTGATGAATTGTGAAAGCTTACTAGGGTTGTTCAAGATCGACAACCATTATTGAGTTAGAGTGAAATCATTTCGACTCATTGAAAAGTGTTTCAATGATACTATGATAGAGATCATGGTATATCTCACTATCAGATAGAATTAAGTCTATGGAGTCACATAACAAAAGATTAGATCTGGATTAAGTAATTGGACTTATGAAGTCTCAATTGAATTAGAAGAAATCCTATTGGGTTCAGGATAACCTTGCTAGCACATGGTTGAATCTAATTTCTTCTTAAAACTTGAATTACTTATTTGATAAGAATAATTTGAGTTAATTACCTGCTAAGAATCTAAATGAATTAGATTCATTGGACTCCAAATGTCAGGTGCTTAGAGTTGTAGATCATGTGCATTAGGGGTCCAAACCCCTAATCAATTCCTTGATTGAAATTGTTGGGGCACCACTTGATTTGATCAAGTGTGGGCATGCCCACTTGAATGATGGTGTGAAGGACAAGGGAGGGGCATCCTGCCTCCTCTAGTTGGTGTGTGAGATAGAGCCCTAAAGGGCACCAAGTGTTGGCGCCCCCTTGATTCACTTAGGCATCGGCAAAGGTGAGAGCAACAAGGAGTCCTAATGCGATTAGGACTCATGATAGGGGGTAGATTTGATTTTGAATAGGATTCAAACCTCTTCTCTATTTAAAGGGCTCTCTCCTAAGGTTTATTCATTAGATTTTCAGTAAGCTCCAAGCCTCCAAATAGCCCCCACGCCTCCCTCTCTCTTCTCCCTTGGTTCACACATCCAAGCTCTTGGACATCCCACCATCTCCAATGCCCAAGGAGCTTGGGCATCTCTTCCTTCTTGCTGGTTGCTGGTCTTGATTGTTGCTGCGAAATTCAGTACAGGGGTAAAATGATAATTTAAATTTTTCAAATCATGATTTTACAGCGAAAAATATTAATTAATCTAATTAATTAACATGAATTTATCTTACACTAGGATCTAAATATGATATATAGCATGCATTCATTTAAATTTAAATTTGAAATTCGAACAGCAAACTCTTTACTGTAATGTGTTCAGAACACAACACCTTTGTGCGGGTAGTAGATCGCCGCAATCTGATCACCGTCGAAAGAGTCTGATCGTTGTGATTTAGCCATATAGTGTATCTAGCCTCTGCGGATCGTCCACACGAAGCTCCCGATCTGATCGACTCCTCACGAGTGCTAGCTCGTTGTAGAGCCCTTTTGATAGTCGATGCTGATCGAACTCCTTCGATCGATGTCTGCCGATTCTTCGGACGCTCCGGATCG
>KE506060.1:63512-81804 GCA_000441515.1 Elaeis oleifera
TGCTGACCGGTCAGACCGACATGCCTAGGCCGAGCCTCATCGGCAGTCGCCGTTGTCACGCCCGTTCGGTTGGGCGGAGTCGGTGTCGGGACCCACTGGTGAGTCGGCACGCGATCGGCGTCGGGGATAGTCGGTATATCCCAACAACTCCATTGATGGGAACTGTTAAATGGTTAAATAGCGTCCAGCATCAAAAGGGATGCTCTTAATTCTATCGCGCTTATGGAAATGGGGAAATGATTCCCATAACAGAGAGTTGCCTATTGTTAGATGGGACAATAAGACTGAACAGTGCTGTTGATCTCTTCAGTTCAATTCAGTGAGTGGACTATATTTCCTATTTTAAGTTTGCCCGAAGATGGCGTGTTCTATGTTTTTCTATTCTGTGAGTTCTCTTCTGATTCTGTCGGTGGTTGGAAAAAAAAATTATGAATGATTTTTATGTCAATGAACTTTCTTTCCATAAAGCTTATCTCAAATAAATAATAAATTTTCAATATTTATAAGCAAAATTATTCTGCTCGTCTGGTTTGCAACTTTGTTTGCTTGTCAAATTCTCTTGCAGCCTCGCGTATATTTCAAATGATATGGCAAATTTACCCTCCACTAAATCCAACTTGACTGCTTCAAAATTTATCAAAAATCTAGTAGGAAGTTAAATTCAAGCTATTTTAACTCAAGTCGTTGTGTTCATGCATTTGACCAGGCATTTGATGTTGCAATTATGTGTAGATACCTATGATAAATGGTGACTAAATAGCATGTGTTTGATTTTTGAATGGAAGAAATAGATACTAAATTTAAAGAGTATAAAATTAGTCTTCCTCCTCCGTGTCAGGTTCATAATGTATAACTTGTCCTCATAAAATCAGTAAATTGAAATGATATTCTGTGACAATCACTGCCATTCAAAATCTGCCTGGATAGGTGAACAAGTAAGTTGCTCTGCTTGATAGAGTTGGAGGAGCATAGGCGACATTTAGTGAATCTACAACCACCATAAAAGATCACAAGTTGCTGACATGTATTCTATGAGGATTTTCAATGTTTAAATTTAACAAAATTTTGAGATGAGATAGGAGAGACAAAAGATAGAGAAGTTTAATAATATAGCATGAGAGTTTCCTTCATCATACTTAGGAGTCTCCTATGTCTGATATTCATAAAGGTGAGGATGTAAATCAGCATGATTGAAACTGTAAGATTTATGGATGATAGTTGAGCTTTTTCCATATCCACTGATTGAGGCAACAAGAATAATCATTTTCAGATGTGCTATGATCAACTACTTTCATTATTTGCAGTCAGTTACTATACTTCTTTTTCGATGGATTGAGATTATGTTGTTGAGTTGCAATTGGTTACCAATTATTCATATATTTGACTGGTTGTTAGGCGCAGGTTTTATTTTGTGACCGGATGAATTAATGGTCTTGAGGTTACAGTTAGTGTAACCTCACCGCACCATCTTGAATATGTTTTTATGGAGGATTGATTCTGATCGATGGATCTCTTCTATAATATATATATTATTTTATAAAATTTATTAATTTATAAATTATTTATTATAATTTTTACCGTGGGAATCACCAAATTTAGAACATTTGACAACTAACCAACGCCGGACACCTCATCTTGCACCGCAGCGGGCCGATAATCCACTGCCCTGTGCTGTACTCAAGTCAACATTATTGAGAGAAACTTCGCTCAGAAAAATATAAAATCGCGAGAAAGTCGCGGCGCCCAACGTAAGACATGTTCAGGCCCCTTCGCCCAAGAACCGAATCTTCTAGGAGCATCGTGGCTGGTCCCAGACGGAAATATACAATTATTCCCTATCTTGGGACAACCACTCCCTTCATAATTGGCTTCCGTTCTTTTTGCTACTTAAATCGTTCTAATCACTCCTTTCAGGTACACCAAACCTTGCTCCATACCTTGCTCCATACTCCCTGTCATCCGAGCTGGTTTCATCCCTTCATCGCTGCCTCCCAACCCAATGGATCCTGACACCGAAATCCAATTCGAATTCCCAACTTAATTCGACAGTACAAGAGCGGCCGCATCGAGCGTTCTACGTCACGGACAAATCCCCGCTGCCATCGACCCTGAAACAGGCGTTACATCCAAAGACGTCGTCATCGACCCGGAAACCGGCGTTTCCGTCCGCCTCTTCCTCCCCAAGCTCGATGACATGGCTCCGAAGAAGCTCCCGATCTACGTCAACTTCCACGGCGGAAGCTTCGTCGTCGGCTCCGCCTTCGATTCCCTCTCCCACCACTACCTCACCCCCCTGGTGGCCAAAGCCAATGTCGTCGCCGTCTCGGTGGACTACCGCCTGGCTCCCGAGCACCCACTGCCTATAGCCTACGAGGACTCCTGGGCGGCGCTCAAGTGGGTGGTGTCCCACGCTGCGGGCGGTGGCGCTGAGCCGTGGCTGGCCGAGCATGGAGATTTTGGGCGCATTTTTTGGACGGCTGCAGCGCGGGGGGAACATAGCCCATCACATGGCGCTGCGCGCTGGCGCAGCGGATTTCGGACCTGGGGTGAGGATACGAGGTATGGTATTGGTCCATCCCTACTTCGCGAGGAGAGACCCGTATCCTTCGGAGTTGGTGGATAAGGTGTTGAAGGAGAAGATGGATGGGCTGTGGCTGTTGGCTTGTCCCGGGACGGTTGGGATGGACGACCCGCTGTTGAACCCGCTGGCGCAGGCGGCGCCGAGCTTGAAGGGATTGGGGTGCGAGAAGGTACTGGTGTGCGTGGCGGAGAAGGATCTCGTGAAGGACAGTGGGAGGGCGTACTACGAAGGGGTGAAGAAGAGTGGATGGGGAGGGGAGGTGGAGTGGTTGGAGTCCGAGGGGGAGGGCACGCGTTCCATCTTGGGAAGTTGAACTGTGAGAAAGCTTTGGAGCTGATGGAACGTACGGTGAAGTTCATCAATGGCAGCTGAATGCCTTTGGATGCTGGAGAAGGGCTGGTGATGGGAACGGAGAGGGGGATACGGTGACTCCATTGATGGGAACTGTTAGATGGTTAAATAGCTTTCAGCATCAAAAGGGGAAGCTCTTAATTTCTATAGCGCTTCTGGAATTGGGGAAATGATTCCCACAACAGAGAGTGCCTATTGTAGATGGGAAAATAAGACCGAACGGAATGGTGTCGATCTGTTCCGTTCAATTCAGTGAGTGGACTACGTTTCCTATTTTAAATTTGCCAAAATTAAGATAGCGTGTTCTGCAATTTATCTTCTTGTGTGGAAGTTTTCTTCTGATTCCGTCAGCGGTTGAATAAAAAAATATGTGAATGACTTTTTTTGTCAATGGCGTTTTATCCATGAAGCTCATCTCAAAATAAATAATAATTTTATAAACATTTTATAAGCAAAAGCATTCTGCTTGGCTAGCTTGCAACTTTGTTGGCATTACAAATACTGTTACAACCTTGCTGATGTTTCAAATGAAATGGCAAATTTACCCCTCCATTAAATCTAACTTGCTTGCTTCAAAATTTATCAAAATTCTAGTTGGAAGTTAAATTCAGGCTATTTTAACTTAGCTCATTACGGTCATGCATTTAACCAGGCATCTGATATCGCAATTATATGTGTAGATACTTATGATATAAGGTGGCCGCATGACATGCGTTTGTTTTACGGATGGAAGGCAATAGATACTAAATCTAAAGATTATAAAATTAGTCTTCCTCCACGTACCGTGTCAGTTTCATGATATGCAACTTGTCCTCCTAAACTCTGTAAATTGAAATGATGTTCGACAGCAATGAAATTGACCTACTATAACAAGTGAAATAATATATTACCATACTTTTAGATACGGATCCGATTTGATACAAATTGGGTCAAAAACTTATAAATCTAAATTTGACATGGTTGGTAAATAGATCAAAAATTTCAATCTAAATTTAATTAATTTATCAAAAAAAATCCAACCAGATTCATTTAAGATGTTTACTGAACAAGTGGCATGATATTAAATAGATTAAAAAGATTACATGGGTTAATAGGTTAAATATGTTGAGTTGAACGCGATAAAAATAGGTTCGATAGATTTTAAATCGATTAAATATATCTTAAATGGATTAAATAGGTTCGATCATGATCCGAACAAATCAAAATAGATTAAATATATCAAAGATCTAAATTTAAATTAATCTATTTAATAAATAAATATAAATTGATTGATTTATTTATTTTTAAATTTATTTATGTCAAATCTAAATTTATTTAAAAAATTATTTATGGTCGTATTGATAGATTACTTCGTAAATTGCTACTCCTAAGTATAGCTTCTACTATTCAACTACGATGAAGAGGTACATCATGGAATATTGAACTATTCAACTATCATGTTTTGATGTACCTTATCAAGTAAGGCATGTAAGAAACAGCTGCACGTTAATAGACTTTGGCCCCACAAGACATACAATACCTACCAAATAGCATTATAATTTCAAAATAGATTCTTCCATACAACAGTGAACAAGTAGTGACAATTAGAGCATATATACTTTTTACCATAATAATTTATATAATTAAAATTTAAGAATTTGAAATTCATTTTAAACGGTAGCCCAGAATTTCCTTTAACCTAGTCTTAAAGATAGTATATAAACTGGAACAAATAATTATTAAGATGATCAAAATAGTACCTACAACTAGACCCTTATCCCTCCAATGCGATCCAATCCGACTCGGGCATAATTTGTGCATAGTGACAGAATTATCGTTTGAGACTCTTGATATATGGTGATTGTGGTTGCATTATCCATTTTGTGACAGCTGTCCCCTGACAGACATTAAATTTTAACTAGTGTGCCCATTGGTGTCAGTAGATTGGCGACTGTTGAGTCACGATCAGGAATCAATTATTCTATACCATCTTCAGGTAAGAAATTTTTGAGTCGGGATCTGTTCATCAGTGAAAAGTTGGTCGGCCGGATGTAATCGATGGAAAATGATTATCCGGTCAGATTGAGTTAATCATTCGAGCATACTGATGATTTTTCAGTCTAATCCATCGATGGTCTTGAAGGAGTGTTACCGAACGTCAGTGGGCAAGTCTTTATCTACTTAGATTGCAGGACGCCGATAGGACGGAAGTTGAAGACTAGTCGGTAATGAAATGATGAAAGCCATGACCGACGATGGGTCAGCGGAGGCCTAGCAGGGGGCCTACTAGTTGGGATGTCTTGGATCTTAAGCTTCTTCATGTTATAGGTCCGTACAAAATTTCTCACAACAGAAAGAAAAGAGATACTAAATGTAAAGAGTATAAAATTAGTCTTCCTCCTCTGTGTCAGGTTCATAATGTATAACTTGTACTCATAAACTCAGTAAATTGAAATGATACTCTGTGACAATCACTGCCATTCAAAATCCGACCAAACAGATGGGTAGATAAGTTGCTATGCTCGGTGGAGTTGGAGGAGCATAATGTGATGCTGGGCGAATCCGCAACCACCGTAAAAGATCAGAGGTTGTTAAAATGTATCCCATGAGAATCTTCTGAGCTTAAGTTTGGCAAACTTTTGAGAAGAGACTGGAGAGACAAAAGAGAGAGAAATTTGATAATATAATATGAGGCTTTCCTTCATCGTACCTAGGGGTCACCTATACCTAGTATTTATAGACGTGATAATGCAACTTGGCATGATTGGGGCTATGAGATTTATGGTTGACAGTTGAGCTTTTTCATATCCACTGATTGAGGCAGTGAGGATATTCATTTTCTGGTGTGCCATTATCAACTATTTTCTTATCTGCGGCCGGTTACGATATTCCTTTTTACATGGATTGAGATCACGTCAAGTCGTAATTGGTCTTTTGTTATTCAGATATTTGATTGGCTATCAGGTGCAGGCTTTTTTTGCATGATTGGATGAATTAGTGATTCTGGGATCATAATTGGTGTGACCTTATCACATAATCTTGGATGCCTAATAGCGGTTGGCCCGTCTCTTTCATAATATATATTATTTTATAAAATTTATTAATTTATATATTATTTTTACAATTTTACGGTTGGGATCACCAAATTTAGAACGTTTGACAACTAACCGGCGCCGGACACCTCATCTAGCACTGCAGCGGCCGATAATTCCCTATCTCCGGACAACCACTCCCCTTATAATTGGCTTCCATTCTTTTTGCTGCTTAAATCATTCTAATCACTCCTTTCAGGAACACCAAGCCTCGCTCCACACTCCCTATCATCCGAGCTGGTTTCACCCTTCATCGCTGCCTCCCAACCCAATGGATCATGACGCCGAAATCCAATTCGAATTCCCAACTTGATTCGCCGGTACAAGAGCGGCCGCATCGAGCGTTTTGCTTTCTACGTCACGAACAAATCCCCGCTGCCGTCGACCCGGAACCGGCGTCACCTCCAAAGACGTCGTCATCGACCCGGAACCGGCGTTTCCGTCCGCCTCTTCCTCCCCAAGCTCGGTGACACCGCTCCGAAGAAGCTGCCAATCTACGTCTACTTCCACGGCGGAGGCTTCGTCATGGGCTCCGCCTTCGATCCCCCCTCCCACCACTACCTCACTCACCTGGTGGCCAAAGCCAATGCCATCGCCGTCTCGGTGGACTACCGCCTGGCCCCGGAGCACCCACTGCCTATAGCCTACGAGGACTCCTGGGCGGCGCTCAAGTGGGTGATGTCCCACGCTGCGGGCGGTGGCGCTGAGTCGTGGCTGGCCGAGCATGGAGATTTTGGGGCCATTTTTTTGGACGGCTGCAGCGCGGGGGAACATAGCCCATCACATGGCGCTGCGCGCTGGCGCAGCGGAGCTCGGACCTGGGGTGAGGGTACGAGGGTTGGTATTGGTCCATCCCTACTTCTTGAGGAGGGAACCGTACCCTTCGGAGTTGGTGGATAAGGGGCTGAAGGAGAAGATTGATGGGCTGTGGCTGCTGGCTTGTCCCGGGACGGTTGGAATGGACGACCCGCTGGTGAACCCACTGGCGGAGGCGGCGCCGAGCTTGAAGGGATTGGGGTGCGAGAAGGTACTGGTGTGCGCGGCGGAGAAGGATGGCTTGAAGGACAGTGCGAGGGCGTACTACGAAGGGGTGAGGAGGAGTGGATGGGGAGGCGAGTTGGAGTGGTTCGAGTCGGAGGGGAGGGCACGCGTTCCATTTTATGAAGATGAGCTGTGAGAAAGCTTTGGAGCTGATGGAACGTACGGTGAAGTTCATCAATGGCAGCTGATCAAGGCTTTCTGGATGCTAGGAAAGGGCTGGTGATGGGAATGGAGAAGGGGATATGGTAACTCCATTGATGGGAATTAATTGTTAAATGGTTAAATAGCGTCTATCGCGCTTCTGGAAATGGGGAAATGATTTCCATAACAGAGAGTGCCCATTGTAGATGGGAAATAAGATTGAACAGAATGCTGTTGGTCATCTCCTCCGTTCAATTCAGTGAGTGGACTACATTTTCCTATTTTAAATTTGCCAAAAGATAGCGTTTTCTGCATTTTATCTTCTTGTGTGGAAGTTTTCTTCTGATTCCGTCGGTGGTTGGATAAACAAATATGTGAATGACCTTTTATACCAATGGCGTCCTTTTCCAGAAGCTTATCTCAAATAAAATAATAAAAAAAAATACTTTGTTGACTATTCAATTTCTGTTACAACGTTGCTGATGTTTCAAATGAAATGGCAAAGTTACCCCTCCAGTGTATCTAACTTAACTGCTTCAAAATTTATCAAAATTCTAGTAGCTAGGAAGTTAAATTCAGGCTATTTTAACTTAAGTCATTATGTTCATGCGTTTAACCAGGCATCTGATATCACAATTATCTGTATAGATACTTATGATATAAGGTGACTGCATAACATGCGTTTGTTTACAGATGGAAGGCAATGGATACTAAATCTAAAGATTACAAAATTAGTCTTCCTCCACCCTGTCAGGTTCATGATATGCAACTTAATTATCCTCATAATCTCTTTAAATTGAAATGATGTTCGGCAGCAATGAAGTTGACCTACTATAACAAGAGAAATAATATATTGCCATATTTTTAGATTTGGATCGGGTTTGATACAAGTCGGGGTCAAAAACTTGTAAATCTGAACCTGACCTGGTTATTAAATAGATCACAAATTTAAAGCTGAACTTAATTTATTTATTAAAAAGATAACCCAACTAACCAGATCCGTTTAAGTTGTTTACTAAACAAGTAGCGTGATATTATATAGGTTAAAAAGTTAAGTGGGTTAATAGGTTAGATATATTGAGTTAAATATGATAAAATAGGTTAAATAATTTTAAATAAATTAAATATATCTTAAATGGATTAAATACATCCGGTATGATCCGAATAAGTCAAAATAGGTTAAAATATATCAAAGATCTAAACTTAAACCTAACTTCTTTAACAAACAAGTATAGATTGGTTGATCCATTTATTTTCTAAATTTTTTATGTCAAATCTGAAACTATTTAAAAAGGATTATTTATGGATCATTTTGATAATTTAGTTCACAAATTGCTACTCCTAAAGATAGCTTCTACTATCCAACTATGATGAGGAGGTACATCATGGAACATTGAACTGTTCAACTATCATGCTTTGATGTATCAGAATAAGTAAGGCATGCAAGAAACAGCTGCACATTTATAGGATTTGGCCCCACAAAACATGCAATACCTACCAAATAGTATTATAATTTCAAAATAGTTTCTTCCATACAATAGTGAACAAGTAGTGACAATTAGAGCATATATACTTTTTACCATAATAATTTATACAATTAAAATTTGAGAATTTGAAAATCATTTTAAACGATAGCCTAGAATTCCTTTAACATAATCTTAAAGATAGCATATAAACTTGAACAAATAATTACTAAGATGATCAAAATAGTATTTGTAACTAGATCCTAATCTCTCCAACACACTAGCTCACCAATGTTGTGATGTTAGCTCAAGTTGCACAACTTTAGAATAGAATTTACACAGATGTGAATAGTTAGTTCTATAATATAATTAGTATAATAGAAAACTCATATGGATCTTGTGCAAGTCTGTCAATATATTATAATGTGTTTGTTTACTATGCTCTAATAATTTATAATATTGGTTATTTATCTATATATTTATTATTGATCAATTTTATTAAGTTGTTATCATGTTAGATGTGTTTTTGAA
Organism: Elaeis oleifera; assembly: GCA_000441515.1. Lineage (NCBI taxonomy): Eukaryota > Viridiplantae > Streptophyta > Magnoliopsida > Arecales > Arecaceae > Elaeis > Elaeis oleifera. The sequence continues at coordinate 72,692 of KE506060.1, forward strand.
ATCTAGTCTTTATAAATGTCTGTAAACCTTGTGAAAAGATTTTAAAAACTTGAGCAAGTTTCCAACATGTCAACATGACAAGGTGGAACAGTCCGACTTGGAGAGGCTCGGGGAAATGTTATCCAACTTTCGAGAAACTATGATGGAATTTGCAAAAGAAGAACCAGGATATTTAGTTCGCAAAATGAGAAAGAGAATAATTTTTTTCTTGCCAAATCCTCATATATTTTGTCTTTCTTTCTTTTCCGAGACATCTATGCAAAAGGTTGAGGCGCTCTACTTTATTAATACCAACATGCTAAGGTTTGGCCATGTGATTTATTGCTTCATTTTGTTGGATGACTTTTCATTTATGAAATGTGTTATGTATATAAGCTTTGCAACTGGAAATGTTTGTATTGCAGAAACGTATGTGACAAATTATTGTTTAGTTTTGAAAAATCATCCCTCTAATGCAATGAAGCTCTTGGAAAGGGACGTCTTCCTTGGATATAACTAGTTTGCAAATGGTCAGGTTGGACCATAGCAAGCTTGACCTTGACATGATCCAATATCATGTATAAGTCATGATATTGAACCCAAACCCACTCGAATAGATCATTGGTTTAGGTCATAATGGATTGGATTCATGGAAAATACATTAGACAGAGCAGGTCATTGGAATTGAGTGGGGTTCAAGTATGACCCTAATTCAACCCAAAATATTCATGTCCAGGCTGCGTCCACGTTGGGTCCAATTCATGTTTAGGTATAAATGTGTTTAGCAACAAGATTAGGGATGGGTCTGCCCATATCGTGGGGAAAAAGCCGTCTATTCATCCAAATTCGGTCTCGAATCGAACATTCTCCAGTGAGGGTTGGGGCCCTATGGTCACACTCAAGGAAGGTAGATGCGCTGGATCGTCCCCCTCCAACTTTCGTTTCTGTACCAAAAAAAAAATATTAGGAATGGAAATTGGTGGGGCATGGGCCGGGTCATCCAATAACAATATTATTTGTAATTAAAATCCTATGCGCATATCTATCCTATATCTGTTGTCCTATATCCGTTGTAGGTTGGGTCGGATCAGGTCAAGTAGACATACATGTCGGATTGGGTTGGGTAGATATGTGGAGTTGGGTCAAGGAACTCATCATGTTAAAGATTATAAAATAATTATAATTTTGAAAGATGGATTTAGATTAAGGTTATATGGGATTGTGTTTAGAGGGGGGTATACCATTGTCAGTATCCAAACTGAACTTATATGGGATTGTGGAGTTGGGTTAAGGAATTCATCCTAACCATTTCAGATTTTAATTTGATCGGATAAAATCTACCCCATTCAAGTCAAATCAAATCGAATATCAAGTAGGCCGGTTAAAATTGCCATCCTTAAATAAGATTCATATATAATTTTGTTATTACTTCCGAATCAAGCTATATTTTAGCTGCTATATAAAACTATTTATCAAAACACTACCATTGAATATTTATCTATAACTTTAATCTACTTTAGGAGGTTAATAACCTTAATAGCTAATTTTCTTAATATAGTATGATTTTTTTGAGTGCTTTTACCATATTAGTGGAAAAGAAGAAATAACTTGGATTATTATTTTAGGATTAATCCGGGTTGGCTAACGATTATAAAGAACCAAATAGGCCTATATAGTGTATGGATTAGCTCAGATAAAGTCATATCAAAATTTATGAAATCCATAATAGATTCAAAATATAGAATGGATATCCAACCCAGCCCATAGGTCTATATGAACAGATTGGGTCAGATCTAAAAGGTTGGGCTAGGTTGGTTCGCGTCACAAATCAACCCTACGCATTTGTAGGTTTAGATATAACTCCCCAATGATTGTTCCCCTTCTCAGTTATAAAAAAAAAATTGAAAAAAATATTATTACAAATATACATCTTCATAACAAAAGTATCGGCGACTAGATTGGAGATTGATCTTTGCAGATGTGGTCAACTTCACCTCCCACACTAGTGGAAAAGAAGAAATGACTTGGATTACCATCGTAGGATCAATTCGGGTGGGCTAACTATTATAAAGAACTAAAATAGGCCTATGTAGTGTATGGATTAGGTCAGATTATAAGGTCATGTCAAAATTTGTGAAATCCATAATAGATTCAAAATATAGAATGGGTATCCAACCACCCACAGGTCTACATGGACAGATTGGGTCAGGTCTAAAGGGATGGGTTGGGTTGGTTTGCATCACAAATCAACCCTACCATTTGTAGGTTTAGATATAACCCCCCCGCTAACTATTCCCCTTCCCAGTTATAAAAGAGAAATAGAAAAAATATTATAACAAATATCTATCTTCATAACAAAAGTATTGACAACTAGATTGGAGATTGATTTTTGCAGATATGGTCAGCTTCACCTCCCTCTCCTCTCTGCCTCAGAACCCCACCCCACCCCCCATCCCCCTTCTAACTAAAGAAAGAAAAAGGCTTAATAGTAAATAATAGTTCCATGGCCCGATTGCTGTTATGTTAAATGGTCTTGATTATTGATGTTATTTTGAGTGGACATGTCTAATACAGAGGTGAAAATGGGGAAGGATGAGGAACAAAGTCTGTGGTGAAAAGAAGCTATGGAATGTAGGGAAAAGATACTATGAGGCTCCTATCTCATCATCCAACTGCCGTTGATGGTGAGGGCCGGGGATAAGCTTCTTTGAAAAATATCTAGAATATACTTGGATAATTCTATGCAATCAAATAGGATTCATAAGACCACAAGCTACTCAAAATTCATATTCATAGTATTTATAGAAATATTTTTTGAGTGGGCTGATCTAAATCCTATGAAGAGAGAAAAAGAAAGATCCCACCATGCCTTTTGTTATAGCCTGTAAGAATGGGCTGGAAGAGGTACTAGTAATATGGATTAATTGGATCAGGCCTCATATTCTATAACATTAAACATAATCTGCACACATAATTTAGAAGATAGTGCAGTATGGGCCAGATGCGATTCATGTAGGATTTTCATCCCGATCTTATAGGAATATCCAAATAGGCTTTTAATATTTATATTCATCTTTCTATCCGAGGTCAAATGATAAGCCTTTGTGCAATAACTGAGATTACTCTATTATGTGACCCCATGGTTTTGGATTTGAAACATAAAAAATAACTTCTCCACAGGGAAGGGTAATGCTGTGGCAACTCGGCCTTTTCTAGATGCTGCAATGGTGGGAGCACATAAACTGAGCCATCCTATTTCTATCAGAAGCTAGCATCCAGGATCATCTGCCATGCTCGAATACTTTTGACAATTCAATATAGTTGTTTTTATGGGGGGTGCGCAGATATAAGTAGTAAAGATATTACGGCGTCCTTCTTCTACTTTTCATCTTATCATTGATGACATCGAAGAAAAGGTGTATGAGAGGAGTCAGGCAACGAAATCAGAGCATCGTAGATGTTTTCCCTTCCCTTTCCTGCGCCGCGAGATGAGTTCATTTAATTTTACCAACGTAAGCTAAAATTCAATGAATTAAATTTTGTTAGTACACTAATGTTAGATGTTGCATGTTCATTGCATTTAAGTTTTTTTTTTTGATATATATTTTGTAAGGACCCACTCAATTAGTTAGTGATTTGCTGCAAGGTACTGAGCATAAACATTATACAAGGCACCTCAATTGAAATTGGAGAAAAAAGGATGAGGATGGAGTTTTCAAATCTTTTTTCTTAATATAGTAGACAGGCTACAAGGATTGTAAAAAGAAGCATAAGACTCCACGAATACAAATCTAAGAAGATATGTTAAGACCCTTTCTGTCCATTTTTCATTGCGGTCTCGTTGACAATAATATATCCAAAACATTCAATGGTTACATAGTACAAGCAAACAAAAGCTAATAAATAAGTTTTTTGAAGACACATATATAGAGGGCATTAAGGTCCCGATGACAAAAAAATAGTAAATATTAAGAAATAGTATGAAAGTAGTATTTGCCCTTACTTTCAAGAGAAGATTAAGAAGAACAAGTTAAAGATTAGATGATGTTAGGAAATTTATAATGATGATTAAAAGTATGAAGTAATATGCAAGGGATAGTTCTATGAAATGATTTGGAGCATAGGAGCTGTACATGCAATGAATGAAACTTGACAGGTATACCATATAGTTATGCTATATCTATAATAGGGCATAAGAATGATATTGTCGTGACTTATGTGGCAGAGTGTTAGAACAAAGATGTGTGAAGAAGATGCTATGATTTTATCCTTTAACTTATCCAACAAAGAGAAATTATGAGTTAAGACAAGTGCAGCGATAGTGCTACCTCTACTTATAAGGATAATGCCAAGCATGCTGAAGAATAATAGAAGAAAGGACCTATATAAGGAGTCCAAAAATCCTTATAAATTGTCTAGACATGGAAGACAAATGACAAGTCAGATATGCTTCCAAAAAGGCCATATGAAGCAATAATATCTTATAACATTACTGATTCATCAATGATTGATCTGTCTCATTATTCACCACCTAAAAGACCCAGAGGTAGGCCAAACAAAACTCAAATTATGATAGCAACTTTGATGCATCTCTAACATACCATTTTAGTCAGTGCATGTTTGATAATATTCTTTTTCTTATGCTAGGTTATAATCAATGGAGCCACTACAAAGCAATAAATAAAATTGCTAGAAAGAAGTAGAATATAGGATAATTGGCAGCTATTGAAACTACTGAGCAATAGCATAATAAAAGCTCCATCGAAACTAGGAAAAGGCCAAGTAGAAAAGGCTACCCAAAGATTATGGACTATTACTATACCAATTTATTGAAACAGCAACATAGTTTTTTAGTAGCATATACAAAAAGTACAATTAATTAAATTTTTATGGCATTTTATAAATTTTATTGTGACCAGAGCTACTCTGATACCTATTATTGTCGCGGTATCACTTGCTCTGGCACTACCTCTTGAGAAGATCTTTCGTGTGGAATATGGATCTTTTAAGTCCAGGATTGATTCCCAAGTCCAGGATCGGTATGCCGGTGACGATGTCAATACGATAGAAAGAAAGAAGAAATAAGAAACACAATCAAAATATGTGGATCAGCTAAAGGCTCGTCTCCATAGGGCATGCAAACTTCATTATGAGAAAGAAAAATTTACGAGAAAAGATCACGCCCTCAACCCTCATACACCAATCTCTCTCTCTCAACAAAAAGCACTCTCTCACAAAGCTCTCTCTCTAGGAGACCCCGCTTATGTTCCTCTATCAATTAGCATTTTTTTTTGGGTAACACTGTCAATTAGCTTTTGATTCCCTACAAACCCACTAAAAAGAGTTTTCGGAAGCTTGGTGAAATGGGAAATACGATTAGGGAAATACAATGGTAATGCCACATACTTTTCTGTTTACGGAGCCCTCTTGCATTGGAAGGTGAAAATACTCTTTTCCCATCCATAAGTACCCAAACATGGTCCTCCACCATCTCATGCCCGCACTTGGTTGCTCAATAAAGTTGCAAGCCTGTCTCCTCCCTACTTGAGGAAGGATGTTTGATTGCCGATCTATTGGTTTCCTCCACTATCTATTACCATCTTGGACTGGCATCATTAACTGACGGAGATTGAGAGAATCAATTTGGTTCCATATCAGTGAATGCCAAAGCTCTAGCTCCTCTTGAGCTCCTCTTTCTCTCTCTCAATTTTTTTTCTTTTTTTAGGATACGCCATCATATGGCGATCTGATATACATGCAAAAATTTTAAAATTTAAAATATAGTGGAAGAAAAATTTCAAAACTATTTCAACATCATTCTAGGCAACCATTCAATATAACGTATCAACGTTATATCAGGACAATCTTATGTCAGAACAATATTAAAATAAATCACTAATTAGATCTAATCTAATTAAACATGCATAGAGATCATATCTCAACATAAATCCAGATATCATCATATGTACAAGATTAAAATCTGTGCAAAATAAAAATCAGATTTTTATCTTTGCACGGTTAGATCTTCACCTTGATTCGATGATCCATGGATATCTTCAAGATCTGTTGAAGTCGCGATCCAAAAATTTGTAGATGTCTTTAAGGTACTTTGAAGCCGCACAAGCATCCGATCTCTACAAGTATCCACATGAGACTGATCTGATTAGGAGATTCCGATCTCTCCGGGGTGCTAGCACTCTTGCAGAAATCGCTCCTTGGATTGTCGAATCTTTTATCTCTTTTGATTTTCTTCTCAAAAGAATCAAAGAGATCTATAGGAGGATCAAAAAATCAAATTTAATCTGATTTTTTTTCTCTCTTTTCAAGAGAAAGAAGAAGATCTAAAGAAAAGATAAGAGATCAAATCTCTTATCTTTCTTTTCGTCCAACTCTTGAACTAAATCTGGAGGAGGAGATGAAGAAGTCATGTCCAACTCTTGGATCATGAGAGAGAGGGTGTCCAACTCTTAGACGTGTGGAATAGAGAGAGGGAGAGAAGTCTCATGTCCATCTCATGGATGTAGGAAGAGAGAAAGGGAGAGAAAGGGTGAGGCATCCATCACATTGAGCACCCCTCCTCTTTTCTCTCTTTGTGCGCCAACAACTCCATATGCATGCCCTCTCTTTCCCTCTTATTTCTCATGCCACACCATCTCATGATTCACTATGAGATCTCTTAAGGAGGCATCCATTTGTCCCCTTTTTAAACCAACACCTAGGGTTGTTAAGAGTCCAAGGGGCTAGGACTCTGGGAGATAAGTTGCCGCTCCACCTTTGTGCACCCTCCTTCTACATGCCAAAAATCAATCGATAATTCTCTTGAGGCATGTGATCTGAGAAGAATCCTTCTACAGGTTAATCAACTTTTTAAAGATAGGATCAAGGTGGTTTGGATTTTCTTTTAAATTAAAATCTGATTGAGTCTAAATATTTTAGACTTATGAAACATAATCTAAGTCAAACTCAGATCAAGTCCAATCAAATTAAATCTGATTTAATTTGACTTAGACTCAATCTAATTATTTGATCAAATCAAATAATCTAGTAATAATTACAATTAAGTCCTCCTATAAGTTACTAACTCTTAATAAGTCCTCTATGTAACTTTTACATATTGATCCAATCATCAATTAAATTGATAATTGAATTTTTTTTATAATTTCAAATCATAATTTAACAATCTGATTAGTCATGATCTCTTTTGTGTGTGATCTGGTAGATTATATTTTGTATAGTAGTAAGATATATTTTGATCTCTATCAAAATATCATTGAAACTTCTTTCAATAGATTGAAATAATTTCAACTCACAAACTGAGAATTATTGATCTCAAAATAATTTCTTTGGCCCTACAATCTACCAATAATGTCTCATAGCATGTAGTGGTAACTCAGCAGAATGGAAGGAATAAACTTCTAGGTGTAGTTACTGTGTGATTCAGTTCTTCTATCGTGAGTCTCGACAAGATGGAGATTATAAAAAATTTATCAAACTTCATCGTTTGTCATATGTAAGATTTATTCGACTTGAATTTTTATGTGAAAACTTATGAAAATAGTTTTCCATCAGTCATTTTGTCCTGATCAAGGTCTTCTGAATTCAGTCCCATAAATCACATAGGGCTTCTCCTTTTTTTTAAGATCGAAAAATTACATCCAGGTGCACATCCTATTTCTACAATAAATCTATTGTACCCAACATATATCTCAAGGCTTCATATGGCTAGGAGATCGAGTTATGATATAGTCAAACTACAGCAACCTCATTATGAATAGTCAAGGGATCGCAAGTCAAAGAACCACTCACATCATTACAGCATCGAAAAAGTTACTGATGAGTGAGTAGACATTCAAATGACTTCTCATGTTGATCACACTCGGTATTTTATTTTCCAATAAATACCTGCACTCTCGTTCCAATGTCCCCATACTGTAGACTCGAGACTCGTCTACCTTAAGAAAAGTGATCTGTATACCAATCTAACCGGATCAATTATCATCTTCGTGATGATCTATCAATCGAAAGTAATTTGAGAATAAACCATCAATGATACATCCCTCAAACTCTCAATTCTTGAGAATATATGTCATCATCTCATTAATTTCTAGATGATTTATGGACACATATACTATACGAATGTAAATTAACTGTCTTAATAATTAGGTCAAGTACAAAATTATATCCTAGAAAGAATTAATATGTCTATCCAATTGACTTATAGAGCATATATCTAATACTTTTTTATATGATATCTCCATCCGATCCTGCAAGATTGCTCAGAGAATGGCCACATGATTTCATTAGATGTCAAAGATTTATAATTGTTTGGATCTTAAAGGCTTTTCAAATCCAACCACAAGCTCTCACCTACAAGATGCATTTCCATCTGATATAAGAAGTTTATTCTACTTATTCACATGTATTCAAGTAATTAAATAATTATTTGATGTATATTATATGATATATCATATTTTCATCATTATTTTATAAAAGTCTTTTCTCTTTAATAAAATAAAAATGAACATGTTTTATTATTCCTTTGATATGTTCAAATTCAAAATATTTAAAATTAACTTCTTCATATTTATATATTCATGTATGATTTTTATTTACTATCTCTCTAAGGATACATAATCCATGATCTTTTGTTCATGCTTAACTAAAAAATAACATTGATATTTGATTCAAAAATATTAATATTTTTATCTAAAGTAATTTTTGATTTTTAATATTTAATATTTAATATAAATCTAGTTGAATCAGTAACTTGGATCCTTAGCCACATCAATGCCTTGATTCTTTAGTTACCTGTGTATCATGTGTGGTCTGATGAATTTTATGTTTATTTCTTATAATTATATATTTTGTGTTAGTTTTTATCAGTGAGTTCCACTAAAAATTTAACTTATATTCAAATAATAACCAACTTATTATTGGGAATAGTATCCCAAAGCCAATCGTCAACCTGTTGACGGTTGTGCTTCTTTGTATTAGTACATGAATTATAAATAATAAAGTTATTTAGTATTTTTCATTACAAATGTTTCATCTTCTAATGAACTCCTGTGTTGTGGTGAAGTCCTTAGGACTATTTAGACTCGACAAAGGAGGATTTGTCACTTAGTCCTTAAACC
>KE506060.1:83083-98550 GCA_000441515.1 Elaeis oleifera
GAGGATCGAAAGAATATCAATAAAATAATATCGGACCTATATTCTCATCGATTAAGAATGAATATAGATTTTTTTAAATGTAGATATTAATTTTGTATCTATTCAATTTTCAAACTAATATTCATATTCATTGAAATATATATATATAGACAAATTTGGATAATGTCGATCGAATTTGGGTTCAAATTCGATTATGTCAAAACTGGACAATAGGATTTGTACATCGATGATTTAAATATTGAATATGATCTACTACCTTAAAACTGCATGCATATAAAAAATTATATAATTTAAAAATCTCTAATCTATGTATCAAATGATCAAAAAATATATTTAATTTAATTTATTTAGACTAATCAATTTTTCACTACTTGATGTATAAGCTAGAGGTCTCCAAATTATATGATTATTTGTGTGCAAGCAATACTGGGATAGTAGATCATATCCAATAACTTTGATTATTGATATAGAACTCTTATAATAAAATTTTGATACGATCGGATCTAAATCCAAATCTGGACGATATAGTCTATTTCTCATACTAATATTTATCATTTATATTATATATGGCTCCTGATATATATCATTTTATAAAATTTATTGATTTAAAATCATTTGTTACAATATAGTTGGGATCATCTGGTGGGACGTATGGCAACTCACCAACCGGGAACCTCATCATTCATCATACAAACCTGTCCAACAATAGGTCAACAGTCCGCTACCCTGCGCTGTATTCAAGCCAGCATTAATTTACGGCACATGCTGCCTTCTAGAGCCGCGAGTACCTCTTCTCTCAAAATAAATAAATAAATAAACAAATTCTATCGAAGAATATAAATTATTTCTCTATCTCGGTGTGGGGACAACCACTCCCCTCCTAATTAGCTTTCCTTCTCCACGCTACTTTGACCGTTGCAACTGCTCCTTGCCGGCTCACCTAACCACCTTCTATAATCCCTTTATAATATTATCCGAGCTGGTTTCGTCCCTTCATCCCCCCACCTCCCAACCCAATGGATCCTGACACCGAAATCCAATTCGAGTTCTTCCCTTCATTCGCCGCTACAAGAGCGGCCGCATCGAGCGTTTCTACTCCGCCGACCCGATCCCCGCGGCCATCGACCCCGAAGGCGTCTCCTCCAAAGACGTCGTCATCGACCCCGACACCGGCGTCTCCGCCCGCCTCTACCTCCCCAATCTCCCCGACACCCCTCCAAAAAAGCTTCCAGTCTTTGTCTACTTCCACGGCGGAGGCTTCGTCGTCGGCTCCGCCTTCAGCCCCACCACCCACGCGTACGTCAACTCCCTCGTAGCCCAAGCCAACGTCATCGCCGTCTCGGTGGAGTACCGCCTGGCCCCCGAGCACCCACTGCCTATAGCCTACGAGGACTCCTGGGAGGCGCTCAAGTGGGTGGCGTCCCACGCTGCGGGCGGTGGCGCGGAGGCGTGGCTGACCGAGCATGGGGATTTTGGACGCATTTTCTTGGCTGGCTGCAGCGCGGGTGGAAACATAGCCCATCACATGGCGCTGCGCGCGGGTGCGGCGGATCTCGGACCTGGGGTGAGGATACGAGGGATGGCACTGGTCCATCCCTACTTCGGTGGGAGAGACCCGTTACCTTCGGAGTTGGTGGATAAGGGGTTGAAGGAGAGGATGGATGGGATGTGGGTGTTGGCTTGTCCCGGTACGGTAGGGATGGATGACCCGCTGGTGAACCCGCTGGCGGAGGCGGCGCCGAGCTTAAAGGGATTGGGGTGCAAGAAGGTACTGGTGTGCGTGGCGGAGAAGGACGTGTTAAGGGAGAGGGGGCGGGTGTATTACGAAGGGGTGAAGAGGAGCGGATGGGGAGGCGAGTTGGAGTGGTTCGAGTCGGAGGGGAGGGGCACGCGTTCCATTTCATGAAGTTGAGCTGTGAGAAAGCTTTGGAGCTGATGGAACGTACGGTGAAGTTCATCAATGACAGCTGAAGGTGTCTGTGTTGTTTTCTGATTCCCTGGGTTGTATTCACACAAGAAGGTGTCTGTGTTTTGTCTTCTTGTTTTTAACGTCTCCTTATGGTAATCTGATCCCGTTGGTGGTCGAATAAAAAAACATGGATGACCTTTTTATACTAATAACATTTTTATATATTTATAAAAAAGATAATTTTACTTGTCTGATTTGTAACTTTGTTGACTCTTCAAATTTTCTTACAACCTCACAAACTTTTAAGATGAAATGGCATATTCTTCCCTCAAGTAAATCTAACTTTATTGCTTTAAATTGTCAAAATTCTAGTAGGGGGTCAAGTTCATGCTTTTTTAACTTACCTCATTGTGTTCATGCATTTGACTAGACATCTGATGTTGCAAATATTTGTGTAGATACTTATGATATGATGTTATATGTGGTTACAACATGACATGTGTCTGTCTTCAGAGTGGAAAGCAAATAGCCACTCGATCTAGAGTACAAGATCAGTCTTTCTCCACCTGTCAGGCTCATAATGTACAACTTGTCCTCATGCGCTCAGTAAATTCAAAGGTGGCAAAGAATTGACCCTGCTAAAGAGAAGAACAAATTAAAATGATATTCAAAGGTTGAAGAAAAGAAACCCTCATTGAATATTCTTGATCCAAGCTCATTGAAGGAACCAACGATCCATTGTCCCTAGAATTGAGATGCCTAAACTTTGGGTAAAATACAACAACATCCTTAGGTTTGGATGAGAAATAAATTGACACAAAAACATTAGAAATTTTCAACTATCCTCCAAAAATTAGTTTTACGTGTCAATGTGGCTGCCATCTTTCCAGTTGCATGCTAATACCATTAATGGACTGTCTAAAAGAACTAAAACACCCTTAGTCCTTTGGAGATGTGAAAATCCAGTGACAATTCTTCAAGTTTGGGCAAGAAATCTGTTGATCCCAAAAGTTTAAAATTTTCAGTTAACCCCTAATAGTTATTTTCCCTGTCATTTAAATTCTCTAATCCTTTAGACAAGTTATGATCCCACTAATTGTTTTAGGATCAAACAAAGGCATTCCAACCTCATTTTTCTCTAATAGCGCCATCTTCTTCTCAATTCTATCATAATCTAAACCCTCATTGACATTGTGACATCGCTGTAAGCACAAGAACAGTCCAACTCTGATTTCTTCGTCAGCTAGTGCATAGTCATACTCGAGCGAGGAGAGGTTTAGTGGAACATCAAGCACTCTATTTTGAGAAAGCGCTCTTTATTCTACAGCAAGGGTTTTTATATTTCTTGCTTATTTATTGTTTGATTTGATGTTGTGGCCTTTTTATTATTTGTTGTGAAACGTATGCAGCATTAATTGGGTTTGGTACCTGATGCTGGCATTACAAGGGTTTGGGACCACAGTCTTGGATGTCCGTTGATAATGTCAAGAATTATGGTAAAAAGAACCTAGAGAGATGAAGAATGGTCTACGATGGCTGTTGATAATTTCAGAAAGAATCTAGAATGTCCAAAAGATATTTGATGAAGAGTGGAGAGGGGTGGTTGTTGATCCCCAACAGATATTGGGGTGGACGATCCATTGGAGGAGGAGGTGCCCTGCTTGAAGGGTTTGGGTGCCATGCCAGAAGGTGCTGGTGTGCGTGGCGGAGAAGAATGTCTCGAGGGAGGTGGAGTGAAGAGGAGGGGGAGGGGATGTGAAGGGGAGGCGGAGTGGTTGGAGTCCGTGGGGGACGGCACAAGTTCCATGTTTAGATGTTGAACTGTGAGAAAACTTTGGAGCTGATGGAACGTACGGTAAAATTCATCAACGGCAACTGAAGGCTTTTTGGATGTTGGAAAAGGCCTGTGATAGGAATGGAGAAAGGGCTGGCAGTTAAATTGATGAGAATTGGTAAAAGGTTAATTTGCTTCCCATATCCAAAGGGAAGTTTTAATTCTATCGTGCTTCTGGAAATAATGAAATGATCCCTGATGGGAAAATAAGACCGATAGAAAAATGCTGTCGATCTGTTCTTCTTTGGTCACCTAGTGTACCCTCAATTTCATGTTTTATATTTGCTTGCAGACCTCGTGTTCTATATGTAAAATAGAAACAATCAAATACATAAATTAGTTAAATAAAAAATTTATCTTCGTAGGACACGTAAGATGCACTATAAGAAAAGAGAAAATTATAAGAGGAGATCACACTTTCAACCCTCGTACATCCAATTTCTCTCTCACAAAAAAATTTTTCTCACAAAAACTCTCTTTAGAAAGATCCTCCTGAATCCGTGAAGCGACCACTGTCCGCTGTCTAACAGTCTGTCTGACGTATCCTGCTCTCGCTCTCTGTCGGTGCCTCTTGATTTGCTGTTGCTTTGGATCCACTGCTGAACAACCAAAAGCCACTCCGTCTCTGTTCTGTCCATATGGTCTTTCAAAGACCTCAGATTGTTCCAATCCCGACTCTCATGCAAATTAGAAATCCTTAGATAACCCAAACATGCTCCTGAAGCGTTGGATCTTGAACGCAAGTTCACTGGGCCATCTGATCACACGTCTGCTCCACGAAAACCCCTGTAAACTGTGAGAAACCAGCCCGAAAAGCCCTTCGGTCTATGATGGACCGTGTGAAACCAAGAAAAATGCCTGCTCGATCCGTGTGGATCCCCATGGACCGTCGGTCCACGCACTGTGCGTGGATCGCATGGGAAAATCGTACGGGCCGTGCCTGTACGCGCCCACTTGGACCTGGTCTGCGCCCGTGCATGCGCCCGGGCCTGGGCCGCACGCGCCCGCATATCCGCACGCTGGGCCGCGTGCACCTGCTCCACCGGCCTGTCGCCAACCTCCACCACTCCGTAAGTCGTTCCATCTTCTATCGAGCGTATCTCCTTCATCCGATCTCTGTTTGGACTGATCTTGGGCTCGTTGGACTCCTTCGTCATCGCAGACCTTGCTGTGGGCTCAGTGTGGATCAAATCTCGAGACATCAAATCTTAACAATCTCCATCTCGACTCGACATTCGACCTCCTCCAAACTCTAAGAGTTTTTGGATCTCCTCGCCCTCATGCCCTGGCAATCGCCTGCTGATTATGAATGAAAAATATGAGAGTCGAGTCAGGCCGCTCGATCCCATCTCCATCGTATACTGTGCTCTTTTTAATCTGAGACCTGCTCAGGGTATCATCCTACGGAAATAGAAATCTCACCCTACGATATCATCTCTTATCCTTCCAAGTCTCGCATCTTGTGCTCAATCCATCTCCATCTGGAGCTCCATCTCGTTTTGGGCTCCTCCTAGCTCCTGAAGCTCTATCTCGCACTGGACTCTCCGTCAGGTAGTAATAGCCTCTCATCCTCTTCTTTCCTCCAAATAATCCTATTGCCGTGCAATACTTTCAGGATTCCTCCACCAACTACCATCCTGTAGCCTTTCGAATTCAGTCTGCTCAGTGAGATAAAATTTCATCTGAAATCGATTATGTATCGGACCTCTCTCAATCTCCTCACTGCATCATCATGTGTCCTCCAACTCACTGTCCCGATGCCTCTGATCGTACAGCTCGATCCATACGACAGATGAACAGTACTCTCATTGCTCTCCAAGGAGTCAAACAGCTCTTCTCTGCAACATATATGATAGGTGCATATAGAATCTAAAATCTACTGCTGGGAAGAAGTAGATACCTCATCAGATATCTCTAGGACATTATCTTCTGGCTCGCTACTGACCATCGCTGTCATCTGATCCCTGAGTTGAGAGCAATCTCTGATTAAAAACCCAACATGTCACACCGATAATATCTAGTCTTGCTCAAATCTCTCGTTCTGGACTTTGACCGCCCTCATCGTGATCTCCAGTCGCTCGTCTACCGCCTCCTATTCCTCCAGAAACCATCAAAGCTGAGCTGCCACCTGAGCTTCTCCTCTTGAGAATCTCGTTCTGAAAAATCACCGTAGTGACCTCGTCCATCTTGATGGTGCTCTTCTCCACTAGAAGAGTAGTCACTAAGGATTCATATGAAGGTGGAAGCGATGCTAGTAAGACTAGTGCTCTGGTCTTCTCAACTTTCTTGCCAATGCTGGAGAGGTCGGTGAGGATCTTCTAAAAGTGACTGAGATGCTCCTGCAAACTCTATCCCTCAGTCATCTACAGCTAGTAAAACTACCTCCAGAGGAAGAGAGTGTTGGTGAGAGACTTCACCATATACAACTCCTCGAGCTTCGACCACAGCACCGTCAGGAAAGTCTCGTCAAGCATATGGATCATCACCTCATCCACTAGGTATAAGCGGATCGTACTCACTGCCTGCATCTGAAGCCACCTCCGATCTTGCACCTTCATGGTAGTCGGCTTTTCTTCGCATAAGAGAATATTGATCAACTCTTGCTGGATGAGCATGTCCTTCACCCTTGCTTGTCACTAGGAGAAATTACTCTTTCCATCAAACCTATTGATCTCCATCTTGATTGATCCTGTCATCTCTATCTTCAATCTTGCTCACCATCGCCGCAATCTGCGTTCTAATATTGCCTCACTTTGATACCACTTGTTGGGGATGTCTGGCTAGGATACTACCTCCACGGGATTTTTCGATACCACGCATCACAACAGGAAGAAAGAAGAAATAAAATAGAAACAATCAAATACATGGATCGGTCAAAAAAAGCTCATCTCCATGGGGCATGCAAGTTTCACTATGAAAAAAGAGAAAAATTACAAGAAGAGATCACACCCTCAATCCTCGTACACCCAATCTCTTTCTCACAAGAAGTTCTTCCTCACAAAAACTCTCTCTAAGAAGACCCTCATGAACCCCTGAAGCAATCGTTGTCCGCTGCCTAACAGTTTGTCTGAAGCACCCTGCTCCTGCTCTTTATTGACGCCTCTCGATCTGTTGCTGTTGCTCTGGATCCTTTGCCGAACAACCAAAAGCCACTCCATCTAAGTTCTGTCAACAGGATCTTTTAAAGATCTCAAATCGATTCAATCCCGACTCCGATGTAAATTAGGACTCCTCAAATCACCCAAATATGTCTCTAAAGCATTGGATCTTGATTGCAAGCTCACTGGGCCGTCCGATCGCACATTCGGTCCACGAAAACCCCTGTAGACCGTGAGAAACCAGCTCGAAATGCCCTTCGGTCCACGGTGGATCGTGCGAAACCAAGAAAAAGTGCTTGCCCAGTCCACACGGGTCCCCATGGACTGCTGGTCCATGCATTATGCGTGGACCGCATGAGAAAATCATGTGGGCCGCACCGCACACGCCCACTTAGGCCTAGGTTGCACCTGCGGTGCGCTTGCCTGGGCCTGGACCGTGCACCGCACACGCCCGCGTATCCACTCGCTTGCAGCCGTCTCGCGTGCCGCCGCGCGCGCCCGCTCCGCCGGCCTGTTGCCGGCCTCCACCACTCCGTAAGTCGTGCCATCTTCTATCGAGCATATCTCTTTCATCCGATTTCTGTTTGGACTGATTTTGGGCTCGTTGGTCTCCATTCGTCGTCGCAGATCTTGTTGTGGATTCAGTGTGGATCGAATCTTGAGGCATCAAATCCTAACACTATATTTTATCTTCTCATTTCTAATTTTCTTCTGATCAATTTGTTGGTAGAATGAAAAATATGAATGGCTTTTGTCCTAATGGCATTTTCCATAAAGTTTATCTCAAAATAAAATAATTATATGTATATTGTACAGGACAAATCATTCTACTTGTCTAGTTTGCGCCTTTGTTTACTATTCAAACTTTCTTGCACCCTTGCTTATATGGCAAATGAAATGGCAGGTTTATCCCTCCATTAAATATAAATCGTTGCTTCAATATTTATCAAAATTGTGGTAGGAAGTTAAATTTACGCTACTTAGAACATTGTGTTTATGCATTTGAGTTGGCATCTGATGTCACAATTATTTGTATAGATATGTATGATATACAGTGACTTGATAACCTACAACTGTTTTCACAATGGAAACCATATATCTACTAAGTCTAAGGAGTAAGTACCAGATTAGTACCTTCCTCACCCTGTCACGTTCATCATATACAGCTTGTCTCAGCCACTCAATAAGTTGAAATAATATTTGGTGACAATGAAATTGACCTACTATAAGGCGGGAAATTATGGAGCATAAAAGCATTCAGATAGGTAGCTTTTATAACTCAACTATTGTGAGGAGGGAAATCATGAAATATTGGACCTTCCAAATATTGCCACAACCGGACCATCATCACAAGTTGGGTGCATGACAAATAGCCGCACGTTTCATATATTTTGGCCTAAAAAGATATGCAATGCCTAGTAAATAAGTTTATAAATTTTAAAAATATATTCCTCTATACAATAGTGAATAGGCAATAACAATTCTTACATTTATACATTCTAGCATAATAATTTATATAATAAAAAATTAATAATTTGTGGAGGGATAAATAAAAATTATCAACAACCAGGAATTTCCATTAACACTATCTTAAAGACAATATATAAATTAAATCAAATTATTATAAAAATCATCAAATCAGTAACCATGACAAGACCTTAATCATTTTAGTACACTACCCAATTAAGTTCATGCTACTCCTCCATATAGTTGAAAAAGGATAGTAAATGAATGATGAGCTAATGATCGAGCAAATTACCTCTAAACATTAGTTAGGTCAAGCGTATCATACACACAAGTAGGTACATGTCGAAGTCTTTTTTTTGTCTCAAAAATTGCTAAGCTAAAAAAATATTGTGCAAGTACACGAGAGTAATAATAGAATCTACCTAATGTTTCCCGACATTTAGAAGATTTTTCTATTTTAGAATCCACCTCAAAACAAGCTCTAAAGTAGACCAATTGGAGCCTTTTTTTCCATTGAATTCTAAAATCAAAATTGTTATACTGAATCATGATCGGAGCCAATCTAATTTTTGAGAGGATTGAGCTGCACGAGGAGCCCGAACTTTGAGAGGAATTTGTTGTTGTTTTTAGATCCCTCTCCAATATTTTGCTTTTTGACTTATTTGGATATATTACATCTGATTAGTATGGTTCCACGGCGCTTGTCCGCCTCAAGATTTATGCAGAGAATAAAGGGAATGAAGTGCTTTAAAATCCAAAAAATATTCGAGAAAAGATCAATCATCCTTTATTCTCGGCCCGTGTTTGTGTTGAAGATTTATTTGTTCAGATGTCTAAAGTTCAGGCTCCTTTTCTTCCTTTTTTTTTCGTCCAATCATGATCTTTTGCCATGGCTCTTTTCTTTATTCTCGGCCCGTGTTTGTGTTGAGAAGATGACCGGAAGTATTGTCGGTGTGACCGATACACGAATGGAGAAGTGATTTAGTTTCATTACCCAAAATACCTTCTAGCCAAACTTGCTTCATGCCCAAGTTTTTAGGGCCCCACCGAACTCCAAAGCGCCCATCTAGAGCTGGTCTCATACTCATCCTACCGGTACTTCCAACCGCACCCCCTTCGCAATCGATGGACCCCGACACCGAAATCCAATTCGAGTTCTTCCCTTTCATCCGCCAGTACAAGAGCGGCCGCACCGAACGCTTCTTTCCCATCGACAAAGTTCCCTCAACTGTCGATCCCGTCACCGGCGTCACCTCCAAAGACGTCGTCATCGACCCCGACACCGGCGTCTCCGCCCGCCTTTACCTCCCCAATCTCCATGACACCCCTCCGAAAAAGCTTCCAGTCTTCGTCTACTTCCACGGCGGAGGCTTCGTCATCGGCTCCGCCTTCAGCCCCACCACCCACGCATACCTCAACTCCCTCGTAGCCAGTGCCAACGTCATCGCCGTCTCGGTGGACTACCGCCTGGCCCCGGAGAACCCGCTTCCCACAGCCTACGACGACTCCTGGGCGGTGCTGAAATGGATAGCCTCCCACGCCCCTGGCGGCGGCGCCGAGACATGGCTGGCCGAGTATGGAGACTTCCAACGCGTCTACTTGGCGGGTGCAGTGCGGGGCCAACATAGCCCACCACATGGCGCTGCGCGCCGGAGCGGAGGAGCTCGAAGGTGGGGTGAGGATAGAAGGGGCGATATTGGTCCATCCCTATTTCTGGGGAACAAAGCATTTGATGCAGAGATGGTGAAGAAGAGGGCGGATTGGTTCTGGACATTAATCTGCCCAGGGACAGTGGGGCTGGCCGACCGTTGATTAACCCGGTGGCGGAGGCGGCGCCGAGCTTGAAGGGATTAGCGTGCGAGCGAGTGCTGGTTTGTGTCGCAAAGTTTGATTTATTGAGGGAGAGCGGGAGGGAGTACTACGAGGAGTTGAAGGGAAGTGGATGGGGAGGGGAGGTAGAGTTGTTGAGTCGGAGGGGAGGATCATGCGTTCCACGTCCGGAAGCTCAACTCTCAGAAAGCCTTGGAGTTGATGGAGCGGGTGGCTGCGTTCGCAAATGGCAATTGAACGCTCTTTGGAATTGTGGATTCTGGAAAGGCGTTTTATTTTTTTTCGTTTTCTTTGTTTTTTTTTTTTTTCCTAGAAATCCTAGTTTTTTTTTTGATGCGACGCCTGAAATCCTAGTTTCTCTCCCACTTCTGAAGACGGTGGATCCCATCAGAAAAATTTGCTAGATTTCATGTCATGTTTGGGCTATATGTGTCATTTTGCTTCTTCATTGGTTTTTTTTTTGGGGGGGGGGGGTATCATCCTAATGTCTTAGTTGCCTTTTCTCTCATCTACTATCTTTAAAATTTAAATTTCATCAGTGTAGGAAGTTCTCCTTTGCTTTTGTCTATTATCTGATTCCTTTGGTTGCCGTTGCTTGTGTTTTGACTTCATGTATGGAAGAAAACGACAACACGGAGAGAATAGTTTAGCTTCAATAATTGACGATCCCAAACTTCCTTTGCATCAAACTCGACTAATTTGTGTACTCATGGACGTGCGGCCTGCTGAGAAATTATTAGGTGGACTAGATCCAACAAAACTAGTCCAATAAACATGTTTCATATATTATTTTTTTTTATTAATCAATTTAAGATCAAATAAAAATGAGAATTCATCCATCTATCCACAAGTGCCTTGAAATTTAGACTAGTCCACTAAATCTAATCCATCGAACAATTTCTCCTGGCTTAACTGAAAAGTAGGTTCGGCATTGGTTGCTAGCTTGTAGAGGGGTACGTACTTCTCTAAACACAATTTAGGTCTTCTGCTTGGGAGACTCTCCCTTTGCTTGACTCCATGATCTCAATTACTAGCTATAGTAAATTAAGTTTTGTTTGATTTTTGCTATTTAAACACTAAATAAAATAAAAATATTTATTTGATTATGTTGGTTTATGGATTTTGACATGTTCAAACAAATAGTTAAGTGGTTGTATTAATTAAAGTGGGAGAGTATTTGTGATCGAGAATTTTTGTAGAAGATAAAAGAGTAGAATATAAGGAAATATTATGGAGTAATATTTTAAATTTTAATATTAGACTTCTGATTATATATGTGGGATATGACAGTTTTAAATATTCATCTAAAGTTTTTTAAATATTATTGAATCTATATCAAAATTTCTATCGAGAAAAAAAAATGCAGAGCCATCCAACCAAAAAAATCTTACATTCCCCTCTTTTGTTTTATATTTTCCCCCATATCTTCTCTTTTTGAACCGTTTTAGAGGAAAATCATGGAATATTGAACTTTTCAGTTGCTACACCCGGACTATCATCATTAGCTGGGCACGTGACAAACAACTGCACATCCCATAGATTTTGACCCCAAAAAGATGCGCAATGCCTAATAAATAATTTTATAAATTTCAAAAATATATTCCTCCCTCCAATAATGAATAAGCAATAAAATTAAATATTAATATATTGTACCATAATAATTGATATAGATAAAATTTAATAATTTTAAATTTATAATCTACATCAACACCTAGGAATTTTATTAGCACTATCTCTAAGACAACATATAAATTAGATCAACTTATCCTTAAAATAATCATAGACCACGACTGGACCTTAATCTTTCTAGTACATTGTCCAAACCTAATTCGTGCTACTCCTATTAAAAAGAACGATAAATTAATATTGGTGAGCCGAAGACCTAGCAAGTTATCTCTAGAACATTCGTTAGATCAACCACGACACACACCCGCGCACACACGCGCACACAAACACAAGTAGGTAGTACACACGCCAAAGTAGGTACGAATAGCAAGTCTATTTGTCTCAACGAAATGCTTAGGTAAAAAAGGCGTCATAGTACAATTATAATATTTATGCACGTACATGAGAGTAGTAATAGAATATACCTAAGATTTGCTGATATTTAGAAGATTTTTCTATCCTACAACTCAAACCCCACGAAACAAGCACTAAACCAACCGAACCCGTTTTCCCCATGCATTAAATTCTAAAACAAAATTGTCATGCTGAATCCTGATCGATCTCAACGCAATTTTTTGAGTGGATTCAACTACATGAAGAGACAGGACTCAAATAGGATTAGATACATGAGCAAATAAATCCGTGACCCAATCTCGGGCTGACGTCAACCTGGAGGCTAAGATTTCTCGTTGGGCTCACCGAACCGCAAGATGACAAATAAAGCGGTCCAACACCACCACCCGCGCTTGTATCTTTCACGCGAGGGAATGATTGATCTTCTTTCGTCACATCGAACGTCAGATCGCGCCTGCACAGCTCTCAAAGTACTCCGAATTTTTTATTCCCACCTGTGCAGATCTGACGGTAGCCATTGTGCGATCCAACAGTATTGTCGCGCAAAGGAAGATCAATCTGTCATTCGTCCAAAGATACAATCCCAGTCCCCTATTACCCTCGCGGATCCATCTATTTTTGGGGCCTCACCAAACTCCAAAGCGCCCATCTGGGACTGGTCTCGCTCTTCCCCTGTTCTTCCAACCGCACCTGCCTTCGCAATCGATGGATCCTGACACCGAAATCCAATTCGAGTTCTTCCCTTTCATCCGCCAGTACAAGAGCGGCCGCACCGAACGCTTCTTTCCCATCGACAAAGTTCCCCCAGCCGTCGACCCCGACACCGGCGTCACCTCCAAAGACGTCGTCATCGACCCGGACACCGGCGTCTCCGCCCGCCTCTACCTCCCCAATCTCCCCGACACCCCTCCGAAAAAGCTTCCAGTCTTCGTCTACTTCCACGGCGGAGGCTTCGTCGTCGGCTCCGCCTTCAGCCACACCACCCACGCGTACCTCAACTCCCTCGTAGCCCGAGCCAACGTCATCGCCGTCTCGGTGAACTACCGCCTGGCCCCCGAGCACCCGCTTCCCACAGCCTACAACGACTCCTGGGCGGCGCTGGAATGGATCGCCTCCCACGCCCCTGGCGGCGGCGCCGAGACATGGCTGGCCGAGCATGGAGATTTCCAGCACGTCTACTTGGCGGGATGCAGTGCGGGCGCC
Organism: Elaeis oleifera; assembly: GCA_000441515.1. Taxonomy (NCBI): domain Eukaryota; kingdom Viridiplantae; phylum Streptophyta; class Magnoliopsida; order Arecales; family Arecaceae; genus Elaeis; species Elaeis oleifera. The sequence goes on from KE506060.1 coordinate 96,444, forward strand.
AACATAGCCCATCACATGGCGCTGCGCGCAGGAACGGAGGAGCTCGGAGGTGGGGTGAGGATAGAAGGGGTAATATTGGTCCATCCCTATTTCTGGGGCAAAGAACCATTTGATGCTGAGATCGCGGATATGGAAATAAAGAAGAGGATGGATGGGCTCTGGACACTCATTTGCCCCGGGACGGTGGGCCGGACGACCCGCTGATTAACCCGGTGGCGGAGGCGGCACCAAGCTTGAAGGGATTGGCGTGCGAGCGCGTGCTGGTTTGTGTCGCGAAGTTGGATGTGTTGAGGGAGAGGGGGAGGACGTACTACGAGGAGTTGAAGGGAAGTGGATGGGGAGGGGAAGTGGAGTTGTTTGAGTCCGAGGGGGAGGATCATGCGTTCCACTTCGAGAAGCTCAACTCTGAGAAAGCTTTGGAGCTTATGGCGCGTGTGGTTGAGTTTGCAAATGGCAATTGAAGACTCTTTGGAATTGGGGATGCTGGAAATGCCTTTTTTTTCTCTCTTTTCCCTGAATCCTGGTTGCTGTCCTGCTTCTGAACATGGTGAATCCCATCAGAAAAATTTGGTAGATTTCATGTTGAGTCTATATATGTCATTTTGGTTCGTAATTTTTTACTTGTCTCTTCTCTCATGTCCTATCATTTAAATTTAAATTTTACCAATATATGAATATTTTCTCCCCTATTATCGTGTTTATTTTGTTTATCTGATTCCTTTGGTTGTTGTTGCTTGCGTTTTGATGTGATGTATAGAAGAAAATGACCGCATATAGAGAGAATATTTTAGCTTCAATTATTGACGCTACCAAATAGTGTAGCTTCAATTATTGACGTTACCAAACTTTCCTTTGTATCCCGTTGGACAGAACCAATTTGATATTGATGTACGTTTTGTCTATCGAGAAATTATTTGATTGAGAAGGTTCATTGTACCAATTCAATAGTCGCTTGCCACAATAACCTCTTTATATTCGAGCTATTTAAGATTAAAACAAAGATAAAAATTAGTAGATGGACCAGATAGAGTGGATCAGTCCAAATCTCAAAGCACATATATGATGGATGACTGGATGATTTCTCACCCCTATCTATTAGTTTCCTGATAATTAGAAAGTAGGTTTGGCTTGACGTGCTAGCTTGTGGAGGGGTGCGACTAGCGTATCTTCTCCGATTGCAGCTTACGTGCTCTATCCGGTAGACTCCTTATCTGCTTAACCCTCTAGTCTCCATTACTAGTTACAGTAACATTAAGTTTCTTTGATTTTTGTTGCAGTCCAATAACCTTTAAAATTTCTGCAAAGAAGCCTTTTGCTGTCCATATATAGTCCTTAACTCTATGCAACCAATTTGTTTTCTTAGCATTTAAATTTTCAAAAATTTTGATCTCCATGTTCTAATGTGCTGGTTGGAGTAACAACCCGCAGTAGATTAAATAATTCATCTTGAGAAATATAAAAAAATATATAAAAAACTTTCTTAAATTTAGTTTTGAATCTTGGTCAGATCCCTGAACCATCCACAATTATAGTTTGCTTTTTGATTTTCAACTCTTGGTTCCAAAATTATGTTGTCAATCCAAAATTTAGCGATATTTCAATAGCAGTTGAATAGAAATTTGTGTAATTTCTCGTCTAAATACATATTGCGCACGAGGACACAATAAATTCTGATTGATATATGCTAGATCCACAATTTATTTTTTATCCATAAGTTTGCGGGGCATAGTTCTTGCATAATTGATATGATGCGAGAATTGATAGACATATCAATCAAGTTACTATCTTATTTCAATGATGGATCAATTTAGTCACCTAGCTGGCACCACCCTTTCCCATATTGTGTTTGTCATGTACTTGTTATCTCTTTTCACTTTATGTTGCACCGATCTGAAATTTTTTTTTGATACAAGTAGGCAATCATACCTGTTGCTGCAAAAATCCGTCGGCATCGGAGATGTTGGAGTCGAGGGTGCCGTGGTCGCCGTCGGGACCTACAAAAGAAGTCTAAATCGGAGGTGGGGTTGCTCCGGCAAGACCCTCCGACGCTCAAGTCAGTTCTCTACCTCAACAAGAATGGAGTGCTCGAACGGAGATTTTAGCAGAG
>KE506061.1:49108-59993 GCA_000441515.1 Elaeis oleifera
AGGAGGAGAAAAAGTGAAGTACTTACTGCATACTAGATTTCCTGAAAACTTACTTTACCTTTGAGAAGAAGTGGTCAAATCTAGCTTCACATATAACTGTTTGGCAGAAAAGATAGAATAGATGGGTTAAGGAACTTTTTGTTACAACTTAACCCTAAAATGCAACCTAAAGATATCTATCATTTGCTATAAGTAAAGGGATGGATGAAGCCAGAACATAATATCTGTTGACTATATTCTCTCTCTTAAGTTATCTTTTTTAATTTGGGTATTGCTACATGGGTTCTATTAGAGTTTGAGATTGGTCGGATATCCGAAAAAATTCATCTGACTGCCATCTCTATGCTTATTGTAACATCAGATGCAGGATTGGATCATTGCATTTTTGGGCCCATTTGTTGTATTTTAATATGATTTTTTGAATTTTTTTAGATCGATTTTAGAAATTTAAGTCCAAATATATAAATATCTAAGATTTATTATACACGGATGAAAAATATTAGAAGATTAAAAATTTGATTGTATCAATTGGATGACACTAAGTCATCAATTTTTTTTCATTTTTAAGATTAATTTTAGGATTCTATATATAAATTTATTATATATGATCCAAAAAATATTCAAAAATTAGTATAAATAAAGTTGATAGTTTTGATTATATAAAATTACAATATGTGCATATATATATTTGATTTAGAAATTGATTATTAAAAAATAAGTTAAATTATGGATTATATTTTGTTGGAAAAAATTTCGCACGGACCAAAGATATGAAGAAGCCCAAGGCCTAAGATATCCAAGCCTAATAAGTCTGCCTACTAAGCCCCCGTCAACCTATCATCGGCCATAACCTTCGTCGCTTCGTTGCCGACTAGTCTTCGATTTCTAATCCATCAGTGCTCCACAGCCTAAGTAGATGAAGACCCACCAACTAGTGCTCGATAACCCTCACTCAAGACCATCGATATTTCCTCAATGGTCGATCCCTGTAGGTTAGGCTGAAGAATCATCGATGTGCTCAAAATCAGTCTGACTAGATAATGGTCTTCAACTGATTACATCCAGCCAACCGACCTTTTACTATCGAATGGGCCCTCAGCTCTTGACTTCTCCATCTGAGAATGGTACAGAGCATCTGACTTCTAATCATGACCAATCAATCATCGACTCATCGATATCAGTTTGGCACACCAGCTCAAAATTCAATACTTACTAGACGACAGCTGTCACAAAATAGATAAGACAATCACAACCACCATATCCCAAGAGTTTCGAACAATAGTTCGATCATTATGCATAAATTACATCTCTATCGGATGGGATCGTGCCAACCAACTTACCAACCAAAGCTCTTGCGTCCATCCATAAAAGGAGGCCCAAAAGAGATCTTAAAAAGGTACGCCATTACTCAACCTCTCATACTCCTCCATCTGTTGAACAAGAATTCTGACTTGAATGTTGGAGGATCCGTACCGGAGCAATCTCTGACCCAAACTTTTATGCAGGTCACACCCCGAGAGACCTATCTCGCCATCCGCTCCAGCATCCCAGCATCGTGCGAAATCTTGCACCAACATATTGATGTTAGAAGAAGGGGTCGTCTTATTCGGAGGAGTGCGGATTGAGAGCAGTACAATCATGTCACTCCAAAGAGCTTCATCCCGCCATACCAACACACTGGTCCTCGATCGGCGGAGAGCCAGGCTAACAATCAAGTGCAGCCACCATTGGCAGAAACTCCTCCACCTCCTTAGCTTGCGATCGTGATGGCGGATTAGTTCAACCTGTTCTTTCAGTAGGTTCAAAATCTAACAATCACTGTTCAGACAAATCGGGCCACTCCTGTACCTCCACCAATGGCACTACAGTCTGATCAGGCCGTTCCTGCACCTCTATCAACAACACCACCATCAAATCTGGCTTCATAACTATTGCCACCAAAATAGCCATGGATCCCTCCTCAAAGTTCGAAAAGGAGACAAACCCACCAAAGCCACCCTAAAAGTTTGGAACCAAGAAGGTGGCAATCTCTATGCCCCTGATCAGGCATGATTCAACCCTTGATCGTCGATCTCTCCAGCATTCCGAGGCCTGCACCACCCAAGATGCTGTACTCGAGCGACGGCTTTGGAAGATTGATCAGTGGATTGAGGAGATCCGCAATACTCCCTCGGCACTTTACGATGGGTTCAATAATGACCCACCCTTTGATTCGAGGATTATGCAGGAGTCACTCCCTTGATACTTCGAGGCTCCGTAGTTAGAAACTATGATGCGACTGTCGGCCTCATGGATCACCTCGAGAACTTTAAGATGGTGATGCTCCTCTATGGAGCCACCAATGCCATCCTTTGCCGAGCTTTTCTCTCTACTGTAAAGGGGTGGCTCGACATTGGTACTCTAGTTTGAAGTCGACCTTAATTCATTTTTTTGAGTAGCTGAACCAATCCTTCATTGACCATTTCATCAATAGCCGATGCTAATAGAAGCAGTCGACTACCTCCATATCATCAAGCAGAAGGAGGGCAAGTCGATTTGATCTTTTGTTAGCTGTTTTAATGCGGTCACTCTTGAGGTTCGCAATCTGGATCAATCGATCGCAATGTTCACAATGATGAGCGAACTTCTGAAAAATGACCTCAAGAGGTCATTGATGAAGAACTATCCTCGAAACTTTTTTGACATTCTAGTCCGGATGGAGAAGTACGTCCGTATGGAGGAGGTCTTTGCTAAGGATAAAGCCCCTACTAGTTCCATCGTGAGAGAAAAGTAGAATAAGAAGCGCTTGCCAAGGCGAAAGGAGAGAACCTCACAGCGCTCCAGGTCCCCATCTCGAAAGCAAAGGAATGGGACCTCCCTCGACACCATCGACCTAGGAGCCCACAAAGAAAGGATCAGCATGCATCACCACCAAGGAGGTACAATAATTATATCCCACTAAATGCTCCAAGGACTCAAGTGCTGATGGAGATCAGAAGGCAACTCTTGGAGGTAAGGAAGCTGCAGACACCCCCTACGTAGAGGAATCTCAATAAGTACTGTTTGTACCATCAAGACTACGGCCATGACATGAAGGAGTGTGTTCAACTGGAGGATGAAATCAAAGATTTCATTAGGCACGGTCATCTCAATCGTTTCATCCGACGAAGGAGGGAGTAGCGAAAAGACCAATGGAGATCTCCTCGGCCAGTAAAGCAACCATAGCGAGGTAAGCTGTAGGAAGACCAACCCTCAGTCAGTGTAATAAACACCATCACTGGAGGACATCACAGTGGAGGGCTTGGTGGAGACAAAAGAGTGACGAAAGGTAGAGAACTGATGAGCCTATAACTTTTATTGAGGAGGATGTTCAAGAAATTCAGTTTTCATATAATGATGTGGTGGTTGTAATTTTAAATATTAAAAATTATGATGTATGTCATATCTTAATTGATAATGAAAGCTCCACCGATATCTTATTTTATGATACTTTCTTAAAGATGGGAATACCTATCGATCAACTAAAAAGATAGACTCCCACTTGTTGGATTTATCGGAGACGAAGTCATCACGCTAACTATGAAAACTGGCAGATTTCCTCTCCAATCCACCATTCAAGTTGAATTTTTAATCATCTGAATGCCCTCAACTTATAATGCTATCATCGACCGATCAGGTTTGAATGCACTCCAAGCCGATGTGTCCATATACCATCTGAAGATGAAATTTTCAATAGTATGTGGAGTAAGAGAAATCCATGGAAATCCAGACTTGGTGCGTCATTGCTACAATATTACTCTCTAAGGAGCCAGACTTGTTGAGCCGTACTTAGTTGAAGGATTGGACACCTGCGATGAGCTAGTCGAGGAGCGGGGAGAACCAATCAAAGACCTCATCTCAATTGCCTTTGCGGATGGAAAATGGGAGTATATGGTTTAGATCAGATTGAATCTAGATCAGGTAATAAAGGATCAGCTGACCTTTTTTTATAAAAAATATGGACATTTTCATCTAGATGCTGATGGATATACCGAGAATCAATCCCTCGATAATGGTGCATCGACTGAATGTGAGCCTGAATCACCACCCTTCAAGCAAAAGAAGCAGAGTTTCATGCTTGAGCGATAGAAGATGATAGTCGAAGAGGTGGACAAGTTGCTCCAAGCAGACTTCATCAAAGAAACAACTTACCCAAAGTGGATTGCGAATGTGGTTATGGTGAAGAAAGTGAACAAAAAATAGTGAATCTATATTGACTTTACCGATTTGAACAAAATCTACCCAAAGGACAGCTACCTCCTGCTAAAGATTGATCAGCTGGTTGATACCACATCGAACTATGAGCTCCTAAACTTTATGGATGCCTTCTCCAGTTATAACTAAATCTGGATGGTGCCTGAAGATGAGAAAAAATAGCTTTTATTACTGACTGATGTCTCTTTTGTTACAGAATCTTGCCCTTTGATCTAAAAGAATATAGATGCAACTTATCAGCGCCTCATAAATAAAGTCTTTAAGGATTAAATCAAACAAAACATAGAGATGTACGTTGATAATATGCTCATCAAAAGTAAGTCCATAAAAACCCATATCGATGACCTCAGAGAAGCCTTCGCTACCTTATGAAAGTACAAGATGAAGCTGAATCTAGCTAAGTGTGCCTTCGAAGTGACTTCATAAAAATTTTTAGGCTTTATAATCTCTATCCAAGAAATAGAGGCCAATCTCGAGAAGATCAAACCGTGCAGGAGGTGGCTCCTCTAAGGACGATCAAGAAGATGCAGCACCTCACAAGAAAGATCGCTGCTTTGAACCGATTCATCTCAAGATCAGCTGAATGATGCTTATCTTTCTTTCAAGTTCTGAAACAACCAAAGAACTTCTAGTGGACCGAAAAATGCCAGAAAGCCTTTATAGATCTTTTTTTTTGGTAAAAGTATTTATAGATCTTAAAGATTATCTTGGTTCTGCCTCATTGCTCGACAAGCCTGATCTTGATGAAGAGCAGCTCTGATACCTTGCAGTTTCGCTCGTCGTAATGAGTGCAGTGCTTGTTCAAGAACGAAGCAAAATTCAAAAGCTGATCTACTACATCAGTCGAACTCTGAGGGATGCAGAGATCCGATATTTAAGACTGGAGAAGTTGGCTTACGCTCTCCTTATTGTGGTTCGAAAGCTTCGACTTTACTTCTAAACTCTCACCATCGTTCTCTTAATAGACCAACCTATAAAGAATATCCTTCATCAGTCAGACATGTCAGAATGGATCAAGAAATAAGTGATTGAGCTTTCTGAGTTTGACATTCAGTTCCAATCTCGATCATCCATTAAAGCTCAAATCTTGGCCGACTTCATGGCCTAATGTACCATTCCGGATGAGCTAGATGATCAAAAAAAGTCGAGCCCCATGTGCCGACATATGAAGGCCTTTCAGAAGCTGATACTGATTTCTGAGTGATGTATGTGGATGACTCATCCAACTCTGTAGGATCCGAAGCAGGACTGATCCTCTCGGATCTAGAGAGGATAGTAGTTGAGTATGCCTTGTGCTTCAAATTTTCTACAACGAATAATGAAGTCGAGTATAAAGCCTTGACCGTAGTGCTTCGAATAGCCAAAAATTAGGGATACAAGACCTGAAGGCATACAGTGACTCCCAGCTAGTCGTCGGACACATTTAGGGAACTATGAGGCCCATGGGGAGAATATGATAAAATATCTCCAAAAGATCAGAGACTTGACATCCGTATTTAACAAATTTAAAATCCAACAGATATCTAAGTTAGAAAATTCTCGGACTGACTTATTGTCTAAGCTGGCAATGTTGGTGCCATCTGAGTTACCTAAAAGGGCTTTCTTTGAAGTAATGGGCAAATTGAGCATTAAAGGGCCGATGATTGTGATGCAAATTGACGAGATATCCTCTTGGATTGATTCACTAGTCAATTATCTTAAAGATGGGATGCAACCTATGGATCGAAAGGAGGCTCAAAAGATAAAATATTAATCATCCAAATATCTCCTTTACGAAGGAAAGCTGTACAAGAGATCCTATTCACTGCCTCTTCTCAAATATCTACGACTCTTTGAAGCCGACTACGTACTTAGAGAGGTGCATAAAGGCATTTGTGGGAGTCACATCGAGAAGAGAGCACTAGCCTACGAGCTCGTTCGGTAGGGCTACTATTAGCCGACTATGTAAAGGAACTCTGAGAACTATGTTATGCGGTGTGATAAGTACCTGAGGAATTCGAACATATAATGATTGCCCATAGTGCCGATCACCCCCATCTGCGCACCTTGATCCTTTACACAATAGAAAATGGACATTCTCGATCCCTTTTCACTAGCCCCAGATCAGCGAAAGTTTCTGCTTGTCGCTGTGGACTACTTTACCAAATTGGTAGAGGCTGAATCATTGGCCCACATCATAGAAGCAAGAGTGATGGATTTTGTCTGGAAATCAATTATATACTAGTTTGGCCTATCTCGAGTGCTAATTAATGATAATGGGATTCAATTCATTAGAGCCAAGTTTGAAGAATTCTGTGAGAGTATAGGATCTCACACTATCTTACTTCTGTAGCTCATCTTCAAGTAAATGGAGAAGTCAAGGTAACAAATCAAACTATCTCATAGGGTTTAAAGATAAGATTGGATAGAGCCAAAGGATCATGGGCCGACGAACTTCACCATATACTTTGGGCGTATCTGACAACACCGAGAGTTTCAATAGGAGAAACCTCTTTTTGCTTGGCCTTTGGGATAGAAGCAGTGATCCCTGTCGAGATTGGGGCCCTATCAGCATGAGTTAAGAACTACAACGAGCAGACCAACTCAAAAAGGCTATGCACTGATCTAGACCTACTTAAGAAAGTTTGAGAAAGAGCGCGTATTCGAATGACGGCTTATTAGAATAAGGTCACTCAGTACTTCAACTCTAAGGTTTGGAATAAGGTCTTCAGAGTCGGCGACTTAGTTTTGCATAGAGCAAAAAATTTTCAACTTAGCGAATGTGGCAAGCTAGCTCTGAACTGGGAGGGTTTATACCAAATGGATAAATCATCAAGCCAGGAACTTATCGACTGAAGCAATTAGATGGAACTCCACTCCCCGACCATGGAATTCGGAGAATCTCTGACTGTACTATTAATAATGTATCATACAGTACTCCTTAATAAGATTCTTATTCTTTAAAATTATGATTTCTTATCTACTCATCAACTCGTAGCCCTTAAAAGGTTGAAAGAGCCTTTGATCAACTTTAACCAAAGATAGCCTTTATTCAGTCCAACTGAAGGAACATTTGATCGACTTTAAATCAAAAATGACCTTTGTTCAGCCCGACTGAAGGAGCTTTTGATCGACTCCAAACAAATAATCTTTGATTGGCCTAATGGAGGAATAACCATCGATCAACTCAAGGAGGTATAAATTCATCTTTTATTATTAAAAGATTTTTACAAAACTGGTGCTTCAAGCACCGCCAAAAAAATTAAGAAGAAAAGGGAGAAGAAAAAGAGATAAAGAGTTCATTCCTCGTCCAAGGAGAGGGCCCCTACTTCCTCATCACTGTTGTTAGGGAAGGGTAGCTAAGATCCAATTATGGCATCATCTACCACAGGCGGGCATTACAATCCTCGAACTCGTAAATGAAGGCAGAGGCAGCAGCATTGGTGACATCTTCCTCGAACACCGCTGAGGTCCTGAACTCCTTAATACAATGCTCGCGGACCGCATAAGGGATCCACACGGTGGAGAAAGAGGTGCTCTCAGCTCCAATAGGCAGTGGCAGCTTCTTTCCGAGCTCCATGAAGGGAGTAGAAACATGGCTCGACTGGGGGACAAACGGCATGCCAAAGGAGGTGGACTAGCCTGACCCTTCTTTCTTCACCCTTTTGGATGAAAGGGCCTTCTTGGAGGCAGCCCTCCTCTCCTTGACTGCTTCCTTGATAGATTTCTTAGAGGGCATCATGATGGCAGAAGGGATAGAAAATTTTGCAAGTACTACAAAAGAAAAGATAAAAGGTGAAGCTTTTGCTAGCCATCGGCCCTCTCTTTATAGGCATGAGCGCCTCCATTAATCTCCAATCACCAGCTTCGATGATACAGCTGTTCTCTAGACCATAAATGGCACATCTTTGCAACCTCAAAAGCTAATACGAGGACACTTCGTGGACCAATACACCACCACATGATGCGTCCCCATGGGCTTGAAGCATTCTTTCAAAATTTATTCTGTCGAAAGAAACCACAATCATCATTCCCCACAACCATCACCCAATCGTATTACGTTCGTCTTAAAAGCATCAGGATTTATGAAGCATTAAAACACTGCCCATAATTAATGCATGGAGTGTTTGATATGAAAAGCGTCGAGGATTTCTCATCAAGAATGTGAATCCTCCCGAACAAGAAAGTCCAACGATGACGCCAGCTAGCATTGCAGAGCAAAAAATATAATATAAGATAAGTAGTTCTTATTGCATTTATAAAATTTTTGTGATTACAGGAACATCGTCATCTTGAATAGATGATTATAAAAATTGTTATATTGGATCACGACTAGTCCTAGCCTCCGAAGCTTCGTTGGGAACCTCCTCGCAGATCTCTGCACCGTCAAAATCGAGCTCGTAAATCTCCACACCCCGAGACCTACACTGGAAGGTGGAAGGCTCAGTCTTGTCTTCAGACGAGAAGCTGGAAAGATTAAGTCTTGAGAATGCAATCCTGATTCGATTCCTATTCAATTCCTACATGCCTGCGTTAAACATGCATCGATGTGTATCATTCGGAGATGCGGGGTCAGCTAGTCCTTGTCCGACCAAGCTTTGGGATCTTGTGACCATTGGGTGATTTTTCCTCGATCTATATTCGATAGCTGTATTTCTTGAGCGCTCAAGTCTAGAGATCTTCTCTTGGGCAAAATGAAGCTCTTTCTGGAGCTATGCCACATGATCGGCAAAGCACTGCCTAGGTTCTTGGTGGCAGCCACTGACAACTCCAGTGCTGAAATCTTCTCTTGAGCTGAGTGGAGCTGATTACGAAAGCAAAATTGTTTAGCAGCAGTACCCCAAGTGGCATCCTTAGCAAGTCTCGATAACCTCATGGATTTAGCAGTCAGCCGAGCCTTCTCCATAGAATGCACCTTATCATTCTGATGAATGGCCGATCTCAACCATGTGATTTCCGTCGAAGCCTCTTCAAGTACCTTCTTGGTCTTCAACAGCCCCTTCTTCCAGACAGTAGCCTTTCTATTTAACTTCTTGACCTTCTTTTTCAGGTTACATATGCGGGACCTAATCTATATAGTAGAAGCTGTAGGTAAAGGCTCGTCAATAGGAACTAAAGGGATATAGCCACCAAGGACATGCTGGCATAACTGAACAAACATGTGAAGAATAGCATGAATTTAGAAAGGAGTAAAATTTTATTTCATTGATGAAAACTTTTTTACAGAAATAAAAGAAAAAGAAAAATACAAGTATAAGGCATCTCATCTTCCAACCTCATCCTGAAAATCGGGAGAGCTTGGTGCAGCTTCTGATGGACCCGAGAGCGCTTCAATTGAAGGAGTCATCTCTGAAATTGAAATATCGATGGTGGGCAATGAGGAGACCTCCACCACCACCCTTTCACTCCCAGATAGTCCTTCGACAACCATGGATTCAGGGAGAATGGGCTCCCCTTTGGCTTCCTCTTCTCCCTCATCTTCATCTAAGAAGGAGAGATCAGCCTTAGGGAGCCGAGCGGCAACTCGATGATTGCAGTCCTTATATCCAATCTTGTGCCCCATATTAGAGGCCTCCTGAATGCACACAATCTTGGCATCATGAAATTCCTCTGACACCTTAAAGTTCTCAACCGCCTGAGCCTTCTCCCATGCAAAATCTACCAAAGCCTTGAAAGCCACTACTATTGATTGACAGGCCTCGACAATTCACCCTCGGCCTCCTGCTTGGCGTTGGCAACCCGCACCTCGGCCATTTTCTCAATCTTTGTGATCTAGGCAATGATCTCTTGAAGCTCCTTCTCCTTTTAAGCAAGATCGGCATTAGCCTTATTCAGTGCCTCTCTCAAGTGCTCAACCTCCCCCCTAACCACCTCGGACTGCACATGTGCCTTCGCAGTGGCAGACTCAGCCTGTTAATGCAGATTCCTCATCATCTCTACTCTACGCGTGCTGTTCAGAAGGACGACCAAAAAATGGAGTATCTGCACAAAAGCCATGTCAAAAAGTAGAAGGAGAGGGAAGGAGATGAAGAGGAGAGAAGGAATAAAAGAATAAGAAAAGAGCAAGGGAAGCACCTAATGTATGGTAGTCACAGAATATTGTTACAAGTTATCAAAATCCATGCTACTAATCCCTCTTAGCTCCATGGGAAGGATTGTTCTCTCAATCAACTCCTTGATGACCTTCAAAAATCATTGAAAATTGCATCCTCGGGGATCGCAGTAAGGTTGTATTAACTTGGTCCTCTAGGGGAGGCAATTTGCTTGGGCCGCTACTGGAGAAGGCCAAACCCTATCTCTATGTGGAGATGTAGGAGAAGTCGAACCATAAGCCACAGATGGCTGAGATGCTTGCATTTGAGTAGTAGGGATGGGGCCGCAGCCAATAGGGTGGGTCCAAGGAGGTGGGTGTCGCCACCACGATGGTGGCCTCGACCGCTGAGGCCCGCTTAGTCAAAGCTTTTTTCAGCCAACTGCGGCAATGTTTAGCTTTTTGGAGGTACCTTCTGATGCCGGAGCCTTCCTCTTCTTTGGAAGGTTCCATTTCATCTTGGCAAGATCCTCAGGCCTCATCTCTATAATTACCAAAATATGGTCAGAAATAGAAAAGAAAAAAATAAAAATGAATGATTACACTACTCACCTCTGGAGTCGGCTTGACTAAGCCCTATAT
>KE506061.1:62745-76889 GCA_000441515.1 Elaeis oleifera
ATATATATATATATATATATATATATTTGGTATGAAGAGAGAGTATAATTATTGATACTCGAGGCTTGCTTGATAGAAGGCAAAATTAGAGAAACGTCTGCAACCGTTGAGTATATAATGAATGTGGCATCTGAACATTAGAGGGAACAAAACGAATACCATAACATAGCCTGCACCACTTGAGAAGTAGAGAAATTAAATATATATGGAGAAAATACACCCTGTACACTTCCGTGTGTAAGGAGCGGAGCAGCAATTAGCCTGCAAGATTCCTACAAAGTATGAATCAAGCATATCACCTGCTTGTAATTGATGTCACCCGTAAGAGCTAGATTAGCCATATAGTCTACTACTTAATTAGCTTCTCGAAAAACATGAGTACACAAGAAACAAAGAGCTAAAAGCCTTCGGTTGCGTCATATCTTTAAGTATGGGTGAGTGTATATGCTTGCAAAGATCAAATGATGAGATCAACCTGATCATCATGGAGGAGTCACCCTCCAACAACATGCAATGAGCTTTCAGGTTATTCACTACAATAGAAATTTCCAACCATGCTACAATCAACTCTACATATGGAACTGAAGAGGGCAGCAAATCATTGCGGCCCACTCTTATCAATCTTCCTTGGAATAGTCTCGGATTACAAAACCTGCAGCGACTCTATCAAAATATATGGAAGCATCAAATTCATCTTTAGAACTCCAAAGGGAGGAGGGTAGCCACGGTATTGTAATATCATGAGTGAAATGCGTGAGGGTCTGATTAGCACCACCCTAGTACCTCAAAGGAGCTGACAAAGGGAGATGATTAGAATGAGTTTAAAGAGCTAAAACCATGCATTAATTACTGATGGCATTTGAAGAGTTTACATGCTCGCAAAGAAGAAAATTCTCACTTTTTGATGGAGCGAGTGCATGGATTAAAGAAATAAATTCTGTCTAGTTCAATGAATGATAATTATTCCACAGTTAAGTTTTTTTTGTGGAAAGTTAGGTGGCATAACTTCCCTATCTCTATTATACGAAAAAGACTCATTGATGAACGCTCAGCTAGTTGTGATGTATGTGTCCCACCTAAAGATGTTAAGCATGTATTGAGTGGTTCCCATATTGCAAAAAATACATGGAGGACGATCTCTTGGATTTGAATACTATGGTTATTACAATTCATTGCAAGTTCTATCGGATTCTATCATTTCTATTAGCAACTCAGTGATGCAGCCGAATATTGCTTATACTGCTTGGATGATCTGGTCAATGCAAAATATCCATATGTTTAAAATAATGCTTCTAATTCTTTCTCAATTGCCAAACATGCAATAAGATTGGATTCAAAAATTTTTAATCTCAATCGTGATGGCCCATCATCAAACAACTCATAGCACTAGGACATCTGCAACTTCGATAGCTCCTCTTCATCCTGTCTTTAGTAGGTTTGTTGGGTGCCTCCTCTCTATCGACTATTCAAAATTAACTTTGATAGGTTTTTGCAAGGTAATCAAGATGGAGTTGGCTTCATTGTTGGAGACTACAATGGCCGTATGCTTATAGTTGTTTCAAGAAATTTCATATTATATCGATTCCTATGACAAAGCTAAAGACAGCTTGGGAAGGCCTCATCAATGCCATTAAATATTTTTAGAGCAAGAATTAATTTGAAAGGTGATTCAGTCATTGTTATTATATGGCTTAATGCTCTAATGCATTCTACGGCTTCCATTCCTTCACTTCATAACATTCACTATATTATTTCTTCACTAGATTATTTTAGAGCTGAACATATATTAAGGGAGGTCAAATTTGTGGTGGATTGCCTGGCGAGTAGTGATATTACTAATGAGTTTCATGCAGAATCTCAATCAAAAAAGAGTTTCATGCAGAATTTGTTCTTCCTCCAGAGTTTAATCTTCTGCTGCAAATAGATGCAATGGGCTTAGGCTACGTTGGTGGTTTTTAGATGCTGTGCTATTTTATGTTTTGTTATTTCTTACTTTTATTTGTTTATTTCTCTTCCATATATTATGTCAAAAAAAAAAGCAGCAAACAGTTATTCTTGCTATGTTGTAAAAAATTTAAAGAACATGGATGTTGCATGTCGGATAATGTGACATGCTGCAAATGAGTTAGGCATTACGAGGAGTACAAATAAAAAATGGACATGATGATGTAGCAGTTAATGAGCCCAATGGCCATGACTAGAGAAATGTTCATGGGTGGAGATGGCAATGAAAGGCCAATAAGGGAAGATCCTGATCCCAGCAACAAAGAAGATAGCTAGGAGAAGGGATAGAAAGAAGAGCATAAAAGGTTTTGTGGATTTAATAGTGGAATTATACAAGTAAAGATGCGACATACGAACCAAAGCAGAAAGGAATCCCACAATTATTCTTAACAATAAGATTAATTTATAATGAAGGATTAAACCAACAATAGCTATTTGCCACTTCAAGAATGCAGACCAAATGATTACATTGTCTGGTAACTCCATGATAGAAACCTTAAGCAGCTTATTTGACGTTGTCAAACATTGATGCAGTGGTTTAACGTAGATTATGCGTCTCAATTTCCATATACATAGAATTTACCTTCTATCATCCCACTTCTTACCGGCATTTTCGACGTATTGCATGAAAAAGCTTGTCATGGATGCTATCCAATTTCCCATGATATTTTAGCTCAAGTATCAAAAATTAATTTTGGCTTGTAGAGGCTCTTCTCTTTCCCACTTTCTATCTTCCTACCTACGTCTCCATGCTGTTAGTTCGATTCCGTTGCTTGAAATTACTGAATGTGGATATATATATATATATATGGTGGTTTATAAGTAGGATGATGCAATGCAAGTCCATTTCATGGTCAAAGAGATATAATAATGGCTGACTGCTAGTTTATGCATTTAAACTTTATAATATGCTCAACCGCCTCCTTGATTTATTGCACCTAGGCTGGCACCACTCCCCTCCCTCCCTAGATATTTTACCAACTTGGTTCATCACATAACTGGCTAGTTTGCATATGATTTTCCTAAACTAATATAATAATGAATGTTTGTAATTTGAAGCAACAATTAAAGGCCTAATAAACCTGAATTGTAAGTGCATTGTTAGATCCTTATTCTATTGGTCCAGCATCCTAAAAATCAAAGCTGACTAGGAATCAAATTGCATACCTATTTAAACTTTTAACTCTCTAATTTTATCGTGGATTCCTCAAGATGCGAACAAACTCCCAGGTGGGGATTTTGATCTGACCCATTTGCACTGCACTCTACCTTGGAAATAGTATTGGGTTTGGCTCGTCTCAGTAGGTACACGTGTTTGGAGTCCTCCGGCCCGTGATGTCCAACCTAAACTTCCTACCTCCAATGGCTTTTGGATTCGGATTTGGGGGCATTTGATATTGGTGATCCACCCAAGATCAAAATAACGTATGCGGAGGTGATGAAATCATCATGTTTGGTTGCACTAACCAAAATACTCTCATAATCGAGAGATTCTTAAAAGAGGAAACCTAACTTTTTTTGTTGAGATATTTTTTTGCATGCATATGTAATATTAATTATGCATGCTGAGGTGGATAATTGGGGCGTCATCTTAAAGAGGTAAAAAAATTTTTTTTTCTTCATCGTGGTGGTGATTAGAAAGAAGAAAATCTATTAGATTATTTTCTAAAGTTTTCTCTATCCCAATCTTCAATCCCAACTCTCAAAACTTTGTTGAGAAGGTGACTCAAAGTGATGATTTCGTTTCCTCAACCCAATCATGATAATCTGAAATTTTTCTCTTCTTTCATCTTTTCACAGTCATTTTTTCCATTCTATCTAAGATACATCGAGGGTATTTTTGATGTTATATGGTTGGTGATTTTAGATTTCCATAGCATACAAATAAGTTACTTGTACATATCCGTGGATCTTTAATCGCTGCACTTTGGCTAACCAAACATCGTGATCTTAGATCGTTAGAGATCAGATCATCCCAGGATTTAGATCACCAGTTATTTAAATTATCATGGTGATTCCAATTAGGTCACCAAACGTCCCTTAAGGTATGATTGAGTATGATGGTCAGTTGGGGGATCCTGGGCAGGAACTCAAATCATAGCCCATGACAAAGAACCCAAATTGAAACAAGCTTCCTATGCTGACAAGGTGGAACAATGAGAGGATGAGAAGAAAATGCTAGTAAAAAAGTGTGCACGTGATTGGATCCAAAATTTTATGAGATTTGTGGATTAAATTAGTACAATCAGTAAAATCAAATTAGCCTAAGTCTATATTGATAAATATCCAAAGTATTTTTTGAGTGGAGCGGCCTAAATCTTAGAGAAAAAAAATGACATCTCCAAAAAAAATTTTCTCCACGTGGATTCAAACTGACCCAGTCCAAAGATACGTCTAATATTTAAGAATATAGGACCGATCTAACTTGATTTTGCTAATTATACTGGTCTAACTTACAAATTTTATAGAATTTTGAGCCCATCCATCCATGCGGGTCCTAAGAGTTTATTTCTATATTTCTATATTTTTATAAAAATCTTATAGAAATCGAAAATATTTGTCTAGCATATATTTTCTAAGATCCTATCCGAACTCAACCAAGATCTTGACCTATAAGTTACATGAAGGAAAGAAATCCATCGAGGTTCTTTTTTATTCTCACATGATTCGGATTTATGGTATTGATTGATATAAGGCCATGCTTAAATGGATCATCCAATCTAAGAATTCTAAAGGATTTTCAGTCCAATCCTGCATGATTATTCAAATAGACCATTAAAGGGGCCGATAAAGATGATAGAGATGAAGATGCCGAGCTTATCCATACTTAGTTGAGCTGGATCACAACAATGTCAGAATAAACCATGGCAACCAATTAATCCTGAGCTTATACAGCTAATACCGGTCCTTTGTTGCAGTGATTTTCTTTGTGTTTAGAGAAGCCGATCAGTTAGTAGACTAGTCCGGAATGTTTTGCATCCTTTATTTATTTTTTTGGTACAAATGAATGATCATATCATTCTGATATGAGAGCAGCCCATGAAATTAAGGTACTAAAGATCCTGCAGTCTCAGTAGACAAGTATTATCGTCTCCAGATTTGGTCCTCGGAGTGCTTCGTCATATAAAATGTAACCAAATCAACCACGCTGTTTATCTCTCGATAAACATGCTAGATCGATACCGCAGTGGAATAACATAGAGACGTCCAGATATCGTAGAGGAGGGAATGTAACTCCAGTTGCTCCATACTGCCTCGAATCCAACCAATGATAATAGCAGAATCTCTCTCAATGAAGATCTTCTTCGTCCGTAGCTCCAGTCTAGTATAAGCGATATTTATCTAGACGATATGAAGCTCGATTTTCGAAACTGAAGGCTCAAAGAGATGAGAATCTCCGACCGCCAGCAACCTAGTATCAAGGCCCCGAATGACAAATCCCACTGCCCCTACCATCTCAGACACTGCCACCGAAATTTATTTTGACGAGCCCCGACGGATGGAGTTCTCAGGAAATGAAAATGACTCTCCGGATCGATGCAATAGCAGCATAGGAGTTTTAGAGATCGGGGCATCAAGGGATCGACCAGTAGCGTCGAAACGGTAATACTCCGAAGCCAAGCAGATGACTCTTTCCAGCACTACGGATGTATCCTTTAGACGTGAATTGTCCTTGTGTGGTTTGGACATCAATATCTTATAGAATTTAAATGAAACCTAAGAGCTTTTTAATATCTATAAGAAAAGAAAATGGTGGTGAAGTTCTTTAATACAAGATGTTTTAGAGATACTACTTTTTTTCAATGAAATAACTGACATTCTTTGACCACATGTAAATGATTAAACAACCACTTAAATTCAAAATACACCTATTAGAATTGAGGAAAAATGAATGCACTCGATACTCTTGTAAATATAATAAACTTTCTTATGTGCGAATTGCAAGAATGAAATATATTATATTATACATAATATGTTCACAACAAAAAATAGCAATATATTTTCACTAATTTGCAATATTAATATGAACATAATATTGCCGAAACTATACAATAACAGAAATACTCAAAATATGCCTCTTTGGGTTCTTTATTTCTCTATTTTAAATTTTGGATTGTTTAATATTTTTTAATGAAATAACCAATCTTGGAGCTAGAACTTGAAACTTTGCAACTTAAATCAAAATAAACCAAAACTAGGTTTTTAAATCTGGCTCAGAAGACATATACGAAAAGGACAGAAAGTTAGATTGAGAAGTGAGAAGATTGGAGTAGCAGAAAAAGATTGGGGCATAGCACAAACTGGAATAAGAGAAATATAAAAATAAAAAATTTAAAAGGGTCTTCGTCTCGTCAAAGATTTCTCGACGGCAACAAATTTTACAATGTATTCTTTCTTCCAATGAAAATAATGATAATGCTTAAGAAAAAAAAAGGGAAAGTAGTGAATCATCTAAGGAATAATAACAAGTATGTTATTATTCATCATAATAAAAGTAAAAAGTACAATGAATAAGTTTAGTCTTTCCTTCCCATTTATCCTCCAATGTTTCCTTTGCTCAGCTACTTATATGCGTCTTCATCATTTATCTTTAGGGAAAAGCATATTCTTTCACGTTTATCAAAGTATTTCCATTTCTCATGACTTGGCTGCAATTTTTCCTTAAAAATGTTAGAAGAGAGTAAATATTATTTTCATATATCACCATTTCATAAAGACCAGTTATAATACTAAACAAAAATATCCGACCACAATATTCATCCTTGTTAATATGTACATTATATTTATTCAACCAATTATGAGTTTGAAACTCAGCTAGGCAAACTAATGGTGCAACTTCTTCGAAAAGATGTAGTTAAGGATAGATTATGTGAGGACTTCTATCAGAAAAAAAATATAGATTATATGAGGACTCGTATAAGTTTGTATTTAATTCTATATTGATTATGTACTAGATAAATTTTGATAGTTATATATGATTAAAAATTTAATAATATCTTCTTGACTAATCTTTTTGGTGAGTTTTGGAGTTATAATAAATGATATTACAGCAGGTTTGACTCTTTCCCTATATAGAGTAAGGAATACTGTTGGACAGATTTTTACTTGACTTGATTGCAAAGTTTAAATGGAGAAAATATGTGAGAATCTATATAGACGTATATTTTATCCCATATTAACTATGCATCAGATAGATCTTAAATATTCATAATGCATTAAAAAAATTAAATAATACCTTCCAACCTGCTATTTGCGGGTCGTCAATATGCCAAGAACAATTATTACGATGGTGCCAGACAAGTGGAACGGCTACTAGGTTGGATGTGCCGCTTGCTCTTACGTGGAAGATTTGCCACATCCTTGTCGGGCATAGCCATCAATTAGATATAGTCGATGCGGACAACTCGTGTATCTTGTTGGAGTTTGCTTAGGCTATGGCGGACAACACGATGCAAGAAGGGTTTGCATAGGCTATTGCGAGTAACACGATGCAAAATCCTATTAACATTTCCACCATTGTCATTGTTGACCTGTTGGCCCAAAAAACATGAACTGTCACCTTAGAGGCATCGCATGAAACATGATTGCACGCATGGATCAAATTTTTATGTTTGATGTCGTCAAATTTTTGTCATGGTTTGTGTGTGAACATGGGTGGATCGGCCACTCGCTAAATAGTCAATTTTAAGGGCTTAATATTTAGAGAAATGATAAATATATGTCTCATTTGTGCAACTACTCGATCGATTGTTTAACACGATGTTCTAACCATGAGATCATAAGATCTTGGATGATAGATTCAAGCTCCTAGAAGGTCATATGAAATCCATTCAATGCTTATATGATTCCTAGATTAACAAGCATGCTTGTTGCATCTAGATTTAAAATTCTAAGCCACTCTTACATCTAGCCTTCGGCGAAATCCATAAACAAAGAATCTGCTAATGATTAAATGTATAAATGATGACACTAATAATCATGATAGTTAGATTTCATTGCAAGTGGCTGATGCACAAAATCAAACATCAAAAATCATTCTCATTATGAAATCGGAACATTAATGGCCTTCTATTCTCTGAAAGCTAAGCATGGTGGCTGGTTATTCAACTGAGTAAATTAAGTGTAATAATTGGCTGATTCAATGAAGAGGCAGGCAGAGATGCTGTCGCCAACAATGACACTAACGATTCATTGTTAGTGTGATTATAAGTACTGAAGTAGTACATGCATTTGGTTGGTCTAGGTTCATGTTATTGGGTCTCTTCTTATCGGAACCATATTGATATAGTAAGTAGTCTTCTTTGCTTTTTCTTTTAGAAAAGAATCCATTTCATGACATTATTGATGCATGAAAAAAAAGACCTTTAATAATCAAATCAACAACAAAGGACCCAAGCATATAGCAAAATTGGAAGCCCATTTCATTCTAAAACTCAAACTAATACAAAGTTCTATGTTCCTAGGATAGGCCATACCATTTTCTTTTTTTTCTAGTATATAGATTTGGTGCAGGACCTCCAAGCAGTGACATAACAACAACTAGCAAATTAAGCAGACGGGCTTATTTATATTCAAGTTGATGATGATGACATAACAATAGGCCAGGGAAGATTAGCTAAACTGAATAGTTGAATGCATGATACCATGATATTATGCCAAAAGCCGATTAAAAATATATACTTTAGGTGGAATTAGACTGTTTTGCCATTTTTCCCCCTCCCCATGTTGTTCAAGGTAAAGTTCGATGAAAGAATCAGCTTCCAAGCCGAAACAAGTTGCCTTCTTTTCATTTGATGGCAGAGTTTCTAGTACGAGAAAAATCTCCATGCACATAGATTATTTCAAACGAGGTGGTGATATTACTGCTTTCTTTGCGACGTCCAGTTGGTATTTATACCTCAGTTTCCATGGTTTATTTTCTGTTCGCTGTGGCCACTTCTTTCTCTTATTTCTTCATGTAAATGGTTCACAGTAGTATATGTAAATGCTCTTTTCATATAATAATATCGATCAGTTCCTTTACCAAAAAAGGAAAAAAATGAGGTGGGTGATAGGGGGATGAGACTATGGCGTGAAGTTAAATATATCAAACTTAACGATAGGATGGTCTGTCCCCTTCGAATGTCACCTCAAAATACAGCTAGGAGGTGTGGACTTCTTCTTCTTTCTTTCCTTTTTTTTTTTTTTTTTAATGAAACGAAAAGGAGACATATAATTGCATTCTGCATGCTAATTTGGCAACATGTAACTCCGGCAGTGTGCATGCATGGAGTGCTCCATATTGCATGCATGCTGCCAAGAGCGTGCTAATAACATGCTTTTTCATTTAAGACATAGATATGGCAAAGGGTATCCAAAGATGGATATTGCGGCACTAATATTAATCAATTAAGCAAACTAAAACAGTGATTAAATACGAATACAAACAACAAATTTGACAAGTCTTTCCATTTAGGACGTTATTTTCGGTGCTCGCATACCTAAAAAGGTTCAGTTTCCTCTCTATTTGTTTCTTCTTTCCTTTGTTTGTTTTTGTTTTTTAGTTCCTACACCTCGTAACCATCCAACATCACCCTTGTGAGCATATTTGGTAATCCAACAAGAAGCTTGGTATAACCTTGCAGTTGGAGGATGAAATTATGTCCAACGATAGGCACCTACTTTCCAAATGTAGCCTTGCATGATGTGTCTTTTAGGTATAAATAGGTGACTAAATTTTAAAACATGAGTATCATAGTAAAAATATCTCATATAAATTTATCATTTATCTTGAATAAATTGGTTTGGATCAGGATTTTCATAATTGGATCGAATTTAGGTTTCTCATAAATTAGTTGGCTATGAATTTGGACCCAATTCAACATATCATCATAGATTGGACAAGCCCTTAAAACTTAATCCTAGACCCTTAGTATGGTAGTAGCAGCAATGCATGGAACCATTAGAGTTTGGTTCTAAATGGCTAGGAAGATTGTATATTCATGATTAGAAAAAAATAAGTATAATTAAAATTTAATTTTGAAAAAAAAATTTAGAACTTACCTTTTTTTCCATCTTATTTTAATTTTCTCTCTTCTCTCTCTTTTATTTTATTTGAATGTTCGTTCTCCATTCTAGCTTTTTAGCTTTATATAATTGACAAGTAAAACCTCTATTGGCTTGAAATCATGAGCACAAATCCATATAAATAAATAAATAAGCCCTGGATTATTTTCCCAGTCTATTAATTTATAAATCAATATACAAAAACTTGCTTCAGTTTGAAAATATCTCATTCTGATTTATTTATCATTTTTCTTAAAATACCCTTCTAGCTCTTATACACTACATAACTAATTCTTATTTAATAAACTATATTCAAAAATTAAATTATCAAAATCATGGCTTAGAAAATATAAATTGGGTTCGAATCACTCTTGACAACAACCATAAAAAAAAAAAAAAAAAATACAATTTTCTCTTTAAAGCTATACATAATATAATCAGAATTTTTATATTTATTTTTCTTCACATTTGTTAAGATGGTGATATCCTTAAAGGTAGATAAATGAAGAAAAATGGGATCAAAGAAATAAAGAAAAAAGGTAAATTCTGCAAAAAAATCAATTTTTATAAAATCCACCCCTTCCATTCAACCAAAAATATTTTAAAAATATTATGTATTTAGTTTCCCAGCCAATCGCGATCCGACAATGTGTAGTGCTCCCTAGGGTCCACTTCCATTCATCCTTATTGTGGACCAAAGGAACAGAACATATGATGATACGGACTAGTCTTGATCGACCATAATCAACCGCTCATCATAACACGACAGTAAGAAATGCTCCGGTCTTTACCCATTTATCCTGGCTCGATTGAGCCAACTCTCATAAGCCAAAGAATACTTTATTATATAGGACCATGGTTGAGCTGGTGGACCAATCCAAGTAGAAAATGGAATTGAGAAAAAGGCCCATCATTCCCTCCTCTCCTCTTCCTTGTTTGTTCATGTTTAGCTGTATTGATTTTGGTAGGATTAGCTTATAAGCTCAACGGTGGATGTTTAACCAATAATTTCTTCATGAGATGCCAAACAGATAACTTTCAAGAAAATTTTTTGTCCACTGTCTCCTATGGGAAAAAATACATCACTTCACTGGATTGGACCACATAGTGCGATTAATAATGAAACATGCATTTAATGTAGTTTAATTTTTTAAAAAATTTTTCTAACAAAATATTTTTTTAATAAATATTATAACAATTAGCAAGATGTTAGAGTAGAGGACATCATAACAATCAATATAATGTTATAAAAAATAACAGGATGTCATAATAATGGTATGATATCTTTTTGCATCTCATGACATCCTTTTGCATCCTATGAATAATTATTAGAATATTATAAATAAAAATAATAAGACATCATAATAATGATATGATATCTTTTTGCATCCTATGAATAATTATCGTAAAATAATATTACTGACACAGGGTATCATATCAAGCAACAAAATATTATAAGATTATCCAAAATATAATAGCAATTAATACGAAGTCATCAAATATATTAGGAAGTAATAATAATCTTATTTTTTTTGTTCCATAACATTTTGAACAATATATATATTTTTCATAAAAAAAATTATTTCATCAAAAAATTAAAAAAAAGCTATATTAAATGATCGATATATTATTAATTATATTATATAATTAATTTGATGAAATGATATTTTTTTCTTTATTGAGACGGCGGATAAAGAACTACTCTAACTTTCAAATATCAGAATTGGGCATCCCATTTAGTAGATCAGGCCAATAATCACTCGCCGCATGTTCAGATATTATCACCCCATGCATTTAAACTCTTCCTTTTTTTCCTACAGACTCTTGTAACCATTGGCCCCGGTGTATCTAATAATTTCTCCTGCTGATGTGGCACCGGGCTTATTATTTTACTTTTAAGTGGTCCCCAGTCCGAAGACGGGGTCTACCGGATCTAATGACGCGATGGAGGGGCGCCGTTCCATGCAGAGGAAGGGCCAACAACGTTATTAACGATGTCTCAGTAATGGTTGAGGCGTTAATAATATATTATTGTTAATAAATTAGAAAGAGAGAGAGAGAGCACGCAAATGGGGCGCTACGTTTGTGGTTGGTTAATAGCTGCTTGGTTTTGGCCTATAAATACGGCACCAGCCGCGGTACCCAGAAGCAGACCGTCATACCAGTTCAAAAGGTTTAAGCTTCCTCTGTTCTCTTGTTTCCTCCTCTGTTTTCCTTTTCTTCTTCTTCTTCTTCTCATTGTCCTCTGATTCTTCTTATTGTCCTCATGTTCAGGGGCTTGTTTTCTTGATTCGTTTTCATTCCAGTCATGTGTGGGATACTTGCTGTGTTGGGCTGCTCTGATGATTCGCAGGCAAAGAGAGTTCGAGTGCTCGAACTCTCTCGCAGGCAATGATCTCACTCCCCATACTTGATTTATCTTTCTCCCGTTCTTTCTTTCATGCGTTTGTTTCTCATCTTATTGGTGGGTTGAAGTGGTGGATATCGGTTTATAATTTGAAGTGTTTATTTGTCATTTGGTTTATTATGCTTCAACCCATCCATCTAGTCTCTTCTAAAGAAAAAAAAAAAGGAGAAATATATAACTTGCAAGATTGGACGCCTATCATTTTTCTTTTTTCTTTTTTTTTTGTCTTTCTTTTTTGGTTAATCAAGTAAGAGGCATGAATGAAAATGAAGTTTCCATTTGAAAATTGTTTGGACACTTGCAATGGTACTATCGCATATGATGGCCCTATAACTTTAGCACAAAACATCAGTAACGGGATGATCAAAATTCAAGACTACATTAGTTAAAAGTTATATTGTTAGCTTTTTACCTTAACTTATGATTCTCATGCACGCTTAAGTCTATGCAAAATGATCAGTATAAATATTGTTCCTACCTTTTTTTTTCTTTTCATGGATTGCATAGATGCTTTCTCATGCTGATGTGTTATGCTCTTGTAGACTAAGGGTTCGAGTTGTATCTTTCATGCGAAAGAATGATTCATCTTATTTTTATGACATTAACTATTGGATTGTGCAATAGCGACTTCGAGATCCATGCAGGTGGATGAAAAAAGTTTGGAGTGCTTTAATATCTATACGAGGCATGATCTAGTGGTGCACATCATGAAAGAAGACCAATCATTCTTAGTACGAAAATACAACTCAAACCCATAAACTAAACAATGGATATTTATTTTTTTTAAAATATAATTTCTATGTTTCTACTTTTTCCCTAGCTTTGAGAAAAACAGCAGAAGAGAAAAGTCAATGAAACCTTCCATCGCTCTGAATACGTCATATACTTTTTCAACTCAGAACATTCTGAAGTCGATATAATAGACAAGAACTGTGAATACAGGGAACACTTCTCTTTTTCTTTTTTCTTTTTTTGTATTAATATCATTGAATATTTTCGTAGCCAAGATTAAAACCTTTTAGTGTATTTTTCTCCATTAACATTCCAACTGAAAAATATATGATTTTGTGTGCAAAGAGGCCTTGTTAAGGATATATCTCTATTAAATGATGTAAAGGTCAAGGTTTATTTATCTATCATCCACATGAATAAATGATGGAATGAACTGAAGAGGCTGGTTTCATCTATGACAGATTAAAGCATCGAGGCCCTGACTGGAGTGGCTTACACCAGCACGGTGATTGCTTTTTGGCACACCAACGACTAGCAATCATTGATCCGGCTTCTGGAGATCAACCACTTTATAATGAAGACAAAACCATCATTGTGACGGTATAACATTATCAAAAGCCTTTAACACAATCTTTGTCACAAAGCTAAGATAATGTTTTCTTTCTTACCTTTGTTTTTCGATTCTTAGAGTTATATAATTTATATGCCATGCATTAAAATATAAAGGAAAAAAAATGAGATGGAAGGACTGCTATCCAATCTCTTTTAAAAGAATAACAAATATAAAGGGAGACATAAAGCGTTCCGTAGTTCATAGATGTTATATTTATGACTTTATGTTTGGGTGTTGTTATTTGAAATGTTTGGAACAACATATTCCAGACACCTTGTACTATATAACTTTGATCTAATAAATTTTGGGTGGCAAAGCTTTGATTGCCTTTCCATTAAAAAA
>KE506061.1:76909-88593 GCA_000441515.1 Elaeis oleifera
AAAAAATACATAAAAGAAAAGAAATTAAATAAGGCCTCCTGTAATTTTATGCATTCAAGGATATAAAAGAGAATCTTAGAGTGTCATATAGTCCCCGTATCAAAATTTAAGTGAACTTTGAAATTACTAAAGCAATTTTCCTCAAAATGAAACTTAGAGATCTAGGAGTCAGCCCTTGTGGTTCCCCATCGGTTGTGTGACCTGTGTTCCAATGCTAATTGTCATATCTATACTAGGGCCATCTAACCATGCCACCTTACCAAAAGAAAAAAAAAGAAAAGAAAGAAAAGGTGAAACTTGGTGAAGAAGTTGACTTTGAAAGCATGAATATTGTTTAATGGGACTATAAACCTGAGTACTTTTGTATTTTGGATATAGATTGTTAAGTTCTCTGAGAGCCCTTTTTTTTATTATTTATTTATGTAAAGGGAGGGTATTAATCCCCACCCAGATTTTATTTATAGATAAATCGACATGTTTATAGGCGAGTAGGTGTGGTCATAGAAAGGATGGAATTATGAGATGAGGTGACCACGTAACAAATTTATCCTTGGTATCCTGACATGTGGAATAAGCCAAAAGTCGGAAATGGGAAGCAAGAGAGAGCCTGAGTGTTTGCCATCGCCTTAGGCTCATATTTCCAGCTCTATTGCTTGCGGAGGCCATTTACAAGCTTCCTCAGTGCTGTCTCCCATTTTCCTATGTATACTGATGTCCAACTTTTAAGCAGTAGCAGGCCTTTTTCCAGAATCTTGGGAGCAGAATGAGCTTCAAATCTAAAAATTCTTCTATTTCTTTCTTTCCATATTGCCCAGCAAATTGTGATGACCCAACAATCCCAATCCTTCCTAGAGAAATTACATTGGAGCTCTTTAACAAATCTCAGAGATTATGTATGACTATTCATGTCTGTTGCATGATTCATTTGAGAGCAAGGAATTTGTGACCTCATACATGCTCGCTGATCTTCCTGTTCTTTAAACCAAAGCTTGGTCTGCACAAATTTCATCTGAAAAAAAGATGTTATCTGTTAATATGAATGATTATCTATGTCTCATTTTTGCTAAAAAAAGAAAAGGAGGAAAAGGATATGTATATCTGACATCTGTCGTAGCTTTCATAAGGTCAATTCTGTTGTCTTGGCATGCACAGCTAGTTATTTAAAGCATGTCCAACATAAATATGTTTTCCGCACTTATTATTTTTTTTAAAGGAAAATGAAGTTGTGCCTGTTTCTCCTTCTTGTTGATATGCCTATTACACCTAGTAATGAATGACAGAGGGAATTTTGTCCATGAAACAGGTAAATGGAGAGATTTACAACCATGAAGAGTTAAGGAGTCAGTTACTTGACCACAAATTCAGGTCAGGGAGTGACTGTGAGGTCATTGCGCATTTGGTGAGATCCTCTTATACATTTCATTAAGCAAAAGGGAGGGGGTGGGCTCACAATTCACAAGTGGCATACTGCACAACTTCATTCTTTTGCACTATTGAAAACAAGGAATATGTGCATCCTTGAACTTAGCATCACTTGTAGCCCTCTGGCTTTTACTCTGGATGTGCTTATTGTTCTCATTTTCATGATTGAAAACTTTAGGATGCAAGGGATTAATTAGGGTCCTCTGTCTGTTCTGTTTTGAAGTATGAGGAGCATGGAGAAATTTTGTGGATATGCTGGATGGAATTTTCTCGTTTGTGTTGCTGGACACTCGCGACCATAGCTTCTTTGCTGCTCGTGATGCAATTGGAGTCACACCCCTCTACATTGGCTGGGGACTTGACGGTACTTAACCACACAGACACAAAATTTTGCTTAATTATGATCTTAACGTGCATCTCTTGGTAGGACTTAGATTTTGGTGGCTGGTAATCTCCATTGTAAGAGGTCAAAAAATCTGTTATTCTTCAGGCTCTATTTGGATATCATCTGAGATGAAGGGGCTGAATGATGACTGTGAGCATTTTGAATTGTTTCCTCCTGGACATCTGTACTCCAGCAAAGAAGGTGGCTTCAAGAGATGGTACAATCCTCCATGGTACTCGGAATCTATTCCTTCAGTCCCATATGATCCACTTATTCTGAGAAAAGCATTTGAAAATGTAAGCATCTCTTTTCCTTCCTTTCTTTGTTTATCTGTTTCAGCAATATCCAGCATCTGAACCAAGATTTGCTCTACCCATTGGTATCATACTATATCAGACGTATCGTATCATACGGATACTGAACCAATATGTAGTCTAGTAGAATATTGATACTTGGTACGCCATGCCATTAGGACCGTACCAACACTATAATAGGATGGTACCTATATGGGGTATCAACGTTGATTTAAACCGTGCCATTTAGTACTGTACCATATGGTATATAATTTACTTCTAGATCACCTTAACGATCTTATATTGCTTTTCTCAGTACCATTAGAGTTTCCACCATTTGCCATCTCAATATAAGGTTTCTCTGATGAATGGTAATTAATAAACACCCAATTAGATCAGAAAACAAACAGTCATTATTTGCATTGGCACTTCATATCTTTTAGTTAAACCAAAATTTGATGGTTTTGCTGCATAATCATTATATTTCTTAATTTTCCAGGCTGTCATTAAGAGACTAATGACGGATGTTCCATTTGGAGTGCTGTTATCTGGTGGCCTTGATTCATCTTTAGTTGCTGCTGTAACAGTTCGTCACTTGGCAGGAACAAAGCTGCAAAGCAGTGGGGAACTCAACTCCATTCCTTCTGTGTTGGTTTAGAGGTCAGCATTGCTCTTGCATGCTTTTAATTCTATTGAATTTTTTTTCCTTTCTACTGAAGCAATGTAAGCATATGAAATGTCCTTTGCAGGGCTCACCTGATTTGAAGGCTGCAAAGGAGGTTGCCAATTATTTGGGCACTGTCCACCATGAATTTCATTTCACAGTTCAGGTACTAAAGATAATAATTTTCTTTAAGTGCCTATTAAGTTTTTCTGTAGATTTACCTTGCAAATGAAAAGCTTAGGAAATACATGTAATTATTGAATTTTTACGACTGCTAGGATGGTATCGATGCCATTGAGGATGTAATCTATCACATCGAGACGTATGATGTGACTACGATCAGGGCAAGTACCCCCATGTTCCTCATGTCCCGCAAGATAAAGGCATTAGGAGTGAAGATGGTCATCTCTGGTGAAGGTTCAGATGAGATTTTTGGAGGATATTTGTATTTCCACAAGGCACCTAGTAAGGAAGAGTTCCACTGTGAGACATGTCACAAGGTACGTAGACTAATATTTCACAAAAGACTCACAAATAAGAGTCTGTTAGCCTTTTTCTATGATTTAGATTACTCCAAATGATTCTGCTTTTCATATAAGACAGTTGTTCTTTTTGCCACTGTGCCTTGACATAATGGTGTCTTGTGGTTTTAATGACGGTGCAATTTCTCTACTTCTTTTGCAGATTAAAGCACTCCACCAGTATGATTGCTTAAGGGCAAACAAAGCAACCTCTGCATGGGGGCTTGAAGCTCGTGTGCCGTTCTTGGATAAAGAATTTATAAATGTCGCAATGAGCATCGATCCTGACTGGAAAATGGTGTGATGAGTATCTGACTTTGATTGCTGATAACATTCTCCAAGCATACCCAATTTTTATCTTACAATCAGACTGCTGTTTAACAGATCAAGTCTGATCTTGGCCGGTTGGAGAAGTGGGTATTGAGGAACGCTTTTGATGATGAGGAAAAGCCTACCTGCCAAAGGTCTGTAATTAAGCTATCAGTATCTCTAGGTCTCCCCTTGAATAATACATGAACTGGTTGACATCTTTTAGTTCTTCTGAAAATGGTATTGTGTTTTAAAACATAGTAGGAGTTGAATCTTAAACTATACGATACATGCCTTACTTATATGTTCTTTAGATGCATAGATAGCTGACAGAACTAAAACTGGAAATTTTGCTTGTGCAGCATATTCTCTACAGGCAGAAAGAACAGTTCAGTGATGGTGTTGGCTACAGTTGGATCGATGGGCTCAAGGCCCATGCAGAAAACATGTAATATCCCCCTCTCTCTCCTCTAAAACATTATTAAAATAATGTTCTCTTCATAATTAGTGAAAACTACATTTTGTTGAAAAAAAAAAATCACAGGTGACCGATAGAATGATGCTAAATGCAAATCGCATTTATCCACACAACACACCCACCACAAAAGAAGCCTACTACTACAGAATGATCTTTGAGAGATTCTTCCCTCAGGTGATCCTCTCAGACTACAATTTTCTATCCATCTACAGAATGTTTTTCCATAAAGAATCTATATCCCTGGGGAGTGTTTATTTGATCTTGATTTGGTGTGGCAGAATTCTGCAAGGCTGACTGTCCCTGGAGGTCCAAGTGTGGCTTGCAGCACATCCAAGGCCATTGAGTGGGACTCCCAGTGGTCGAATAATCTCGATCCCTCAGGGAGGGCTGCTGTTGGTGTCCATGTTTCTGCCTATGATCCACAATTACGCACTTCTCTTTCTGCAGGAAAGGACCTGCCAAGATCACCAACAAGAAGGCAAGGGTGGTGGTAGCAACAGCTCCAAGTCTCACCATCAAGACCTGATGTCTTTTTGAGTTATCAATATCCCTGCGTACTAGTCATGTTTGCATGGATTCTAGTCATGTTATTGTCCTTTTGTCAAGTTCACGTAATGTGAGTATTTGACGCTTGCATTGTGATCCAAGTAAACCCTCTAGAGCTCCATATAACTCGTTGGGTGATTCCTTTCCTTCCATGTAGAATGAACGTATAAAGAAGTTGATTTTACGAGTGCTGGAGGCAAGTGTTGATGAATATAACCAACGGAAAGTGGTGGATTTAACTTATGTACGACTGCTAAGATCTTTAATGGGATCCAGTTTAAAGCATAGGCTGAGGACAGGAATCTCTCCTTAAGATCATCTTTAGATGATCACTTGTCATGTACTTGAAGTACCCAGTGGATACTAATGCTCCTTGATATTGAACCTTATGGTGCAACGTTTACGTGAATATGATAGAAGCTCACGGTATTTTAAATTTTTTATCTATTTATTATTATTTTTAAAATTATTTATCAAAATAATATTTTTTAAAAAGTATTTACCAAACTACTGTCCACAAAAAAGTCGTCCTATGGTAGGATGACTTTACGTGCCATCTGGACCTCCTCCACGCCATGTGGGAGGGTGTGAAGTGATGAGTCACCCGATAATATCGGTGTTTGAGAAGACGATTTTTATAGTCGCCTTATGGAAGGGCGACTGATCTGCACAGCGACTGTAAAAATCACCATTCCAACCGCCGCCCCTCAAGGGACTTATCCAAAAATTAAAATAAAACCACAGTCGGCCCCCTCTTCTCCACGATAAACTAATCGGTCCACCCTCTTCTCGGTGACACTCAGTTCCCTCTCCAATGACACTCGGTCCCCCATCCTCCCTGCAATACTCGGTCCCCCCTCCTCCCCGCATGATCTCTCCCTCTCGATCCTCTCCTCCCGACGCGATCTCTCTCTCGGTCCCCCTCCTCCTCGCACGATCCCGCTGCTCGGTGCCCTCTCCTCCCCGCACGATCTCTCCCTCTCAGTCCCCCCTCCTCCCCGTGCGAACCCCGCCGCTCCTCTCGGCCCCGGTGCAAATGCCTTGCCTCAGTCCCCTGCGGCCGTTCCCTCCTCTCCGACGGCCCTTCCTCCTCTTGGTGTGAGAACCCCGGTCCCTCCTCCCCGATGTACCTCTCCGTACTGCCGCCGGCATTCCTCAAAGGTAATTTTTTTATTTTATGATTTATTATTTTATTTGAATTATAAATTTATTTTACAATGGTTGGGCCTAAAATCCGTGGCCCAACCATTAAGTTTATATTTTCAAAAATTTTGCATTACATGGAACCATAAATCCGTCTTTTGATTAATATATATATTCTAAAATATCCGTACAATTATATTTTTTTATATAGATGGGAGAATTATGTACATTGGTCAATTGATTGTCCAGTTTGGACAGTTTGAGAATTACAATTAATTCTATAGATAATTACGGTAATCAACCGATGCAACAATAAGGGTCAAAAAAATTTCGGACAGTATTTTCTTTAGTTCTCCTCACATATTTTAGCCGTATGGGAGAACTACGGAGAAATGCTGTCAAATTTTTTTGGCCCTATTGTGCATCGATTGATTACCATAATTATCTATAGAATTAATGTAATTTCTGAATAAGATAGGACCTAACTTTACCTAGTAGACAGTAATAGGATGTATTTATTAAAGTCATTTGAAATATTAAGTATATTAAGTACTTCCTTCCTAATGAACGAACATCTGTTTATATGTTCATGCAGTTACTTCTCACAATAATTTCCAACAAAATTTCTAACAAAATAGATCCAAATCTAGTCACTATTATCTTCCATTAGGATGGGAGGATCAGTCATAATGCTAACGGTGCATATTATAATGGTGGAAGGATCCGGATGACAACGGTGGACCGAAATACAATATATCTAGAACTTGTGTGAGTCTGCTATGCTGTCACCGGATGGAACCCCAATCACTATGAAGTTTTCCTATTATGTAGATTTTCGATGCATACCATTAGACAGTATTTGACTGTATCTATTGAAGATGATCAGAACACTAACATCATCTTAAGCATCACATCAGAAGGGATTTTTCAAACTGTTGAAATTTTTATTGAGCCGGCAGCAGTAGGAGTTTCGGGTGATGATGAATAGGGTGGTGATGAACAGCATGTTAGTGTGTCTCAGACTATATCTGCCTCACTTGTACAATCAGAGATGGATGGTTCTCTATCTGATGCAGCTCCAATAGCCAATGAAACTGGATATCAGTATGACGGCACCCCTATATATACCATTGGTGGACCAACAGCATCCGTGACTAGTAGTCCTCCGTAGACCTGAAAGGTCTTGGTTCACTCCTATATTGAAATCTTTCTTCCTCAACTGAAATATCCTCCTTCATGTGTTCTCTGCTTCCATTCTTTCTAATCCACTCACCATCAGTTTTAACCAATGCATTCTGTAGAGGGCTCCTTAATTGATTTTGCTATCTCTGCCTAATTTTGTTGATTGTTCACCCTGAATCCTTACTCTATAATATTTAAAGATATGGGTTAAAATCATGGCATAAGGTAGGGATGTCTGTGCTCTACCCACCGCTTCTTGCATAGCCTTGATGATCATTTTTGAAAGATTGAGTGGGATGTATTGGACTACATGATACATAATTGCTAAGTCCTTCTCTGTTACAGTATCAAATCCTCCCACTCTAGGTTGTATAATCCAGCAAACAATGATATGGAGGAGTCTCATTTCAATATTTAAGTATCGCCCATAAATTTTACGGAATTGATCGTGATCGTCTACCTCCAGAATAGTTTTCGCACTTCTATCTCCTCTACTGTCCCGCAGGTCACCTACAGTTGAAAATTTCAAAATTTGTCCTAGTATTTCATCATCAAATAAATTTCTTTTCTTTCACTGAAGATGATACGATTTCTTCTTCAAATAAAATATTCTCATAAAACTCTCTAACTGTATTGGGGCTTCAACTGTGCAGATGAATTTCCATCCCATACCTCTAATTAAGTTTGCAATCTCGAATCCCTCTGAGTCTAAAAAATTCATATCAATTTTTGTCACTTACTAAAGTTCTTGGAGAAGGTGATCTTGAAGGAAGGAGGTGATGAAGCTGATGCTTCGCTTGCTTCTCTTCTCCTACTTTCTTCACTTTTGATTACTCTTTGGCGTTGGGGAAGACGCATCTTCGGAGCCATCAAGTTGAAGGTTGGTCGAGAAGGAGATAGAAAGAAAGTTTTGGTTTGAGAAGGAGATGGGAAGGAGGTTTTTGGTTTGAGATTTAAGATGTGAGTGGAGATGGTATGATGGTTGTGGAGACGGGGGGCTAGAAATTTTGAGGGGAAGAGTAGGAAGTCGATATTCCGAACTAGTTTGGTGACTTGGGTCGAATCCAATGAATATAAAAGCGGTAGAAGAAAGACACCTAAAATTGGATCCAATGTAGTGGATGTAGGCGCCTACATTCGGGATGTAGACGCCTACATCTGTCTCTATGTTCCTTTCTTTCTATGTCACTTTTTTCTGTCTTATTTATATTTTTTTATTTAAATTAATGTTCTCATTTATTTACTTTCTACTAACTTTAAAACATAAATATAAATAAGCAAATATCTCTCTATTTGAAATCAATAAAATATCAAAAAAATTAAATCCTTAAGAATAAGAAGTCAAAATTTGGATTTTAGTTCAAATTTTTTTCAAATCCGAAATTTTTAAAATTTCTTTCTTCAGAACGAATAAGTTAAAGAATCTCAAAATTCATTAAAAATTATTTTGTAACTCACTAACATTCAAGGATCAATTACTGTCAATTTTGATTTCAAAAAAATATATATTTTATATAGCCCTCCAGGTGCTAGTTCTTGACTTGAAAAATTTTCAAGATCCGTAACGGCAGATAGTCACAAATTATGCCCAACTGACTTCAACAAATTTTGACAAGATAAGTTTAATTCAAACTACTTTGATTGAATTATAAATATTTTGAATTAAACTTATCTTGTCAAAATTTGTTGAAGTCAGTTGGACACAACTTGTAACTATCTGTCATTACGGATTCTGAAAATTTTTAAGTTAGAAAACTAGCACCTATATAGAGAGCTATATAAATATATTTTTTTTAAAATCAAAATTGATAATAATTGATCTTTGGATGTTAGTGAGTCACGAAATAATTTTAATAAATTTTGAGACTCTTTAACCTATTCGTTCGAAAGTTTTAAAAGTTTCGAATTTGAAAAAAATTTGAACTAAAATCCAAATTTTGACTTCTTATTCTTAAGGATTTTAATTTTTTAATATTTTATTGATTCCTAATAGGAGGTATTTGTTTATTTACATTTATGTTTTAAGATTAATGAAGAGTACAATAAATGAGGACATTAACTTAAAATAAAAAAATATAAATAAGACATAGAAAGAAAGACAGGAAAGGGAGAGTCGCCACGTAGAAAGAAAGACATAGAAAAGGGGAGAGTCACCACACAAAGACAGAAAATTAAAGGGAGAGTCGTCACGCAGAAAAAAAGACAGAAAAAAAGAGAGTCGGAAAGAAAGACATAGAAAAGGAGAGAGAGTCACCATACAAAGATATAGAAAAGGGAAATCGCCACATAGAAAGAAAGACATAGAAAAGAGGAGAGTTGCCAGACATAGAAAAGGGAGAGTCGAGAGTCGTCCTATCAAAAAGCGACTTATATAGGAAGAGATAAAAAAGAGAGAATTGTCCTATCAAAAGGCGATTTATAAAGCTGCTTTATCAAAGAATGATTCATTTCTCTCGTCCATTTGACCCCAGCGACGGTTAGATGGGTGAGTTGACAACGAAAGTCGTCTTTTCAGAGGATGATTTTTTTTTAACAGTATTTTTATAAATAGTTTGAGTTCGATATTATTTGATAATTTTTTAAAATTAACGATAAATGGATAAAAAATCTCGATATTTTATCAGCATTGTAGAAAGAATTGTACGGTTACTTTTGTTTGAAAGTCGAAGAAAGATGCGAAAAAATTCTGTGGAGGCTATATTTATCGCATTAGACTCAGCATATGTGGAGAGTAAAATTCTACCGACCGGAAAGTAGATTCCCAATTAACAGGGATTAGAAAATATATTCTGGCTCTCAGAGGGACAGGCTATCACTCCCCCAAAAATAGAAAGCAGTAGCATGCTGATAACTACAATCCCGACTTTAGAAGAGAAAACAAATGGGCTTAGCCAAAAACAAAAAAAAGGTCTGAGAACTATTTCAACTTCAAGCAACCTAGACGACTAAGAATTAAATTTGGAGTAACTAATGATATTTTCAGTAGTTCACACTTCTGCCCCTTTTAATTCGCAAACTCACTGATAAAGTCAGAATGAACAAACTCACATTTATTTCTCAGAAATTGGTTGTAAGCTACAACTCAGTGCTCACGTTGCCAAGTTCATTTTATCCGTTTAAGCTTCATGATTTTCCAAGTTTTCTCATAAAGTTAAACAGGATAGGCTTTGATTTTCAGGCCAGAGCACATTCACAGAATCATGACATCATACTGCCTTGAAAATTCTTTAGGATAAGAAAGCAATGTTCTAAAGCTCACTGAATTCTTATGGAGTTGCTCATACTAGGTCTAGAACCGTGCTCAGCAGACGAAAATCAATGCAACCCCTTAATTTGGAACAGGAGAAAAAGGATAAACAACAAATAGGCATGAAGCACAACAATGATCAAGTCAGGTTAAGTGAAAACTGAAAATAACTTGATAAAGAAAATGGGTCTTAAATAGATGAATTTGATCCAGAAGAGGCATATGTCTCAGCTTTGAGGCTCCCGTCATTTTTTTTTTGAATGAATTTACTCAAAACCCTACTGCTTTAAGTCCACCTAATGCAACCACAGATCTTATCCTGCTGAGAGCAGTCTGCATTTCTTCAAGATGCAGAAACAAGAAATTGGTCTCCAAAATCCTCCCCATGGTGATCTTCCAAAAATACTTCCACAGTGTCATCCTCCTTTTGGAGTACGTCTGGGAAATGCCGGGTCATTTTCCTGCTTGTAATAAGATGGAAAGCAGAAGAATCTTTGGCTGCTGGAACACGCGGTGATCTTGAAAATCTTGGTCTGCCATGTATGAAATAGGATGTGAGCAAGGTTTTTGACTGCTATATGCCGTAATTTTGTATCCGGCCAATAACAATGCTAGTTGAGATGCTGATGTACTATAGTCAAAGGCTGAATAATCATTAACAATCTTTAAACTGGATCGAGATATCAGGATATCTCAATTGATAAGAATTTATTGGCCAATATAGTAAAAGCGATAGTAATTGTCTCTTGTACATTGGTTCTAGTATGTAGCAATTTGAAAAAATCCACTAAAAATAATAAAGAAGACCAGCAATCTCAGCTATATATGAATATCAAATGGGCCAATATCTGGGATAGATAAGTTTGTAAGCCAACAAAAATGTTTCAGTACTCTGTATCAGTAAGTGCCTGATACTGGTGGATACCCATATCTCACTCTAATCTCAACTGAGATGAAAACCATGGGTATGCGAGAACGTTACTTCATGATCAATAGGCATAGCAAATCTTCATAGAATAACATATGTTAGACAAGTTTTTTTTTCAAAGCAGACTTGCCTTCTTTTAGGGATTTGAATTTGATCATCCATTTCTCTGGAAGCATCTCTATTTTCAGCATGAGCTCCACCCTGCAGGGTATAGAAAGATTTTAGACAGTCATTGCAGAAGAAAGCACTGAAATACCTACATAGTAACTATTGTCAGAATATGTGACTGCGTCACAATGAAAGCAGTAAACTTGAGTAAATTATACCATAACATATCCAGTGTTTTATGACAAAATGCTATAAAAATTATATGCAGGGCTGGGCCCAGAATTTTTTCTTGGAAGGACCAGTACAAAATTCACTAATAAAAAATATATACTGAAATTGTGCTGGACAATGTTTGTAGCGTATATATACTGGTTAGTCAAATGTATTACAAATTATAATCTGAGATTTTTTCTAAAAGAATCACAGAGAGAGAGAGAGAGAGAGAGAGAGAGGAGGGT
>KE506061.1:88613-102455 GCA_000441515.1 Elaeis oleifera
AGAGAGAGAGAGAGAGAGAGAGAGAGAGGGTGGGTGACCAATCCTGGAGTTTTTCATCACAGACCTTATTGGCAAGATTTATTTTTTGACGCGTCTTAGCTTTTGAAGCTAAATGGCGGAACTTCCCCCCTGATTTCATTTAATATATTTGGGGGAGGAATTAAGATTTCAAATGCAAAGATCAGTCAAGATCTCCACCAAAGGGAACATGACCAACACATGACTAACTCTATTATTCTTTACTAAAAGTTTGGTAGGGAATTTGCTCTTCCTATTCCCTTAAAAAAAAAAGTAACTCTATTAACTAACAATAAAAAGGGTTAAAGACAAAGAGTTACAAATACTATAAAAACAAACAATAAAAAAATGGAAATGAGTTACAAATACTATAAAAAACAAACAATAAAACATGCATTGTTCTTAAGATCTTATGGATATGCATCATTACTGAAATTTTGAAGAGATACATTTCAAAACTAAGAGAATAACAAATGCATGTATACTGAAGTTTTTGAACCTAACAAAAAGGAAATGAAATAAAAACCCTAGAAGAGAAGGGAAAAATGAAAAATCTTGAAAGAATGAAACATAAGGAACATACCTTATTATCTGTTTCATGCTACAGCTCTACAATTTTTTTTCCTTTTCTCTTTCTGTCCCTTGTCACGACTTTGAAACTATTATCCCCCCCGCCTCTCCCCCTTCATAATAAACCATGGTTTCCAAAATAAACACAAAAATAGCAAATCATATAGAAGTTACTAAAACTCGGATATTTTCAAATTCCTAAACAACCTATGTTGAATCTATAAGATCCATCTATTTAGGACACCTATGACTGAACTGGAAAAGAGGAGTCAAAGATCTAATAAAATTAGAACTAATTGTTTATATATAAAGAACAAAATTTTATCTATTAGAGTTGTAGAGATACAAAATCTTACAAGAATTGGGAACCATATGTTCAGGGGAAAAGTGGGGAATGGCACACCTAGAAGAATCTGGAGCCCAAGGGGGCCGCACTTAGGAACTTGTAAAAAGCTGTTATGAACTTGGGGCCCATTGGCCCCTCAGGCCCCTTGTATCAGCTTCTGATTATACGATCAGAAAATAAGTATAGGTAGTAAAATTTGGTGAAGAAAGGCCAGTATGGCCATTGTAGTTGATATAAGCAAAATATATTCATGCATCACCATCCCTGCAAGCAAATCTGCTGGATCATTTGTACTATGTAATTCATATAACAATTTCATGCAATGTGAACATACCATTCTTTACATGCTCCATGCGAGCTTGCTAATATCCATTATAATTACCGAGTGAACCCAATATATAAGTAAGACAGACAGACTTTTCAATTTACATAGTTGTGCCATCTATTCCTGGCTTCCTTCAGTCCCAGCACATAAATTCCAGCAGTCAATTTTGATTACAAATTTTCAAGGCCTTCAATCAGTTAGTTGGATTTCACTTCTCTCCATATTGCTATACACAAGCCCATTTATTATGTATTTCTTATAGCAGTAGAAAATCCATTTCTTTATTGTGCCAAAATCTTGTTCTTCGATCTCTCTTTAACAGTACTTGCATCAATTTCCATGAAGCTTATGTTGTATATTTTGAAATCTTTGATAATATGGTCCACTGAAAACAGAAAACCACCATATTCCCATAAACCCAGATGCACCAAAGCCATAAACCAAGACTAAACAAAGATTACCAAACTGCATATTCGGGAATACTGCCTTCATCAAATACATCAAAGGAGTTTGAGTCTGTTTAATTGAAAGGAAACCTTATATATATTAATCATTTCATTCCAAAGAGATAATGATGGAACAAGCAGAGTTTAAGAGGACTGGGTTAGCAAAGATTTGCGACACCAGGATCACATGCGAACCACACCCTTAGTATGAAGAGGTGTTTCTAGGTTGTCATATAACAGTGCATTCCTAGCAACTTAAGAAACAAATAAGGCTTGCAATATTGTATGGCTCAAAATGTAGTACAAACGAAAAGTTCTAATGCTGGAAAGGAATAGAATGGATAGAGGTGCAGAAGTAATGCCAATTTAATACAAAGTGATGGAGAACCAATTGACATGCAATGGCATGTGGGATAACTAAGAAGGCTTCAACAAGGAGAGGTATTTAAATCTGTACTGAAAATTCAAAAAGAGGGTAAGAGCTAATGGATTATATTAGGAAAGACTTGAAAAACTTGCGATAACACTAGAAATAACCTTTCATGACTGATTCGATGATGAGAATTATGAAGTCGAAAGCAAATAGCTGAAACATATGTTACAAAAACAGGTGCATGCTGATATATTCAATTGATAAGATTATACTAATTATATATTGCAACTAGCTCATATGATCTTCAGAGGTAGAGGCTGAAATTATTGATAGCTTCTCCGATATCTTCAGGTTCTATGAATATTATTTTATGCCACAACATATCTTTCCGAACAAAGATTATTCGTGCATTTATTTATGTATATTGTTACAATCACCACCGAGAAATTGTTACGTGTTAAACTATGTATACATTCTCTCCTTTTAAACTACCCTTTATCGGGTCATACGAACATTGAAATTAAACGTAGCATGCAATGAAATGATGACTAAATATACATTCTCTAGCATAAGTAGATAAGCCCCTAAAGACTAACATATTTGACATCACTACCCAAAGATAATACAATAATAGAATAGCTGGCACGAATCAGTATACTACAGAAGCTACTTCAGTATTTAATATGCAAATGGAAAATAGAATAACTGATCACTAAATATTCTTACTTCATCCACTGATCCTGAATGCTCTTTCGGTAAGGGCTCTTTCATGTCAATCAACGGCTGCTCCTTCTCCTTTTCGCCGATCAATCTCTCCACCAGACCCACCTTCCTTTTCTTCCGGCACACATTCCATAGCTTCTTGTCGCGGACTTTCCATACCATCCCCTTCCTAAAGATTAGCTTCTCCGACTTCCAACCCGGGGAGCTCGTGTCGATCACCGTCACCTCAGTCTTCGAGTACGTCGACAAATCCGACTCCACAGGGCTCCCCGTCGTCCCCCGCTTCCTCCTCGCCTTCGTCCGGCTCTTCTTGGCCTCCGCCACGCTGTTGTCAGCGCTGGACGGGGATGTGGCCGGCGGAACGTGGCAAGCGGCCGCTGCTCCAGCCAAGAAGCTGCCGTCGATGCTCGCCGAGGCGGAGGGGACGCAGGCCTTAGGGTTGGGCTGCTTCCGGGCGCTCTTTTTGCTCGGCCCTAGGATGCCGGTGGCTGAGTGGTCCCTCATGATGAAGAGCTCCGCCAGGGCGGAGCTCATCAGATCGAATAGCTGCTCTTTCTCTCCAACAAAATCTTGTTCCCCGCGGCGACTTCCTCCGGTGGCGGGGGCTGCTGCTTCCGCCGCCGGCGAGAGGCGGCGGGTTTATCGCCCGGGGGCTGCGAGAGGGCGCATCGGATGGCCGAGCCTCGGGAGGACGAGGAGAGCAAGATTTGGGATTAGAATTAGGGTTAGGGATGGAGGAGAGGAATTGGTCGAGATCGAGGTCGGCGGGGATGGATAAGCCTTTGGATGTGTGGAGGCGATCCAGCCAGTTGGAGCTCGATCTCGAGCACAGCATTTTCTCGTCGACAATTTTTTTTTTTTCAAACCAAATGAGATATTGCGGGAAGAGAAGAAACGCCGGAGATTGGAGTGGCGATCGGCATGGACACAGGAGAAGGGGAGGAGAGAACTGGCAGGGAAAAAGAGGGAAAGGGAGATGTGCGGAATAGAAGGTGTTAAGCTTCTGGTGATTAAGGTGGGCCCGTTTTGTATTTTAGCTCTTTTCTTTTTATTGTTTTCAAAAAAATTCGTACATAGCTACTTCCCCCCTTCCGCTCCTTATAATAATAATTAACAACGCTCCGTGTGATAACCTTTGTTACTTTTTTCTTCTCCAAATGTACCACGTTTTCTGCGAGGAATGGAAGGGTAGCGGGAGGTGCAGAAGATGGCGAGTATTAACGGACTACCCTGACTTGAAAATGCGACCATCTGTTACGATTTCCCAATCCGTCTAATAAGCTATGCCACCGCTTCGGATGCCTCATGCTGACCCATTGGGCTAATAAAGCTGGCTTAATTATGCCACATGTTCACAACAGTCAACCTTGCAATAATTGTGGAACAGTGCTGTTACTGCATGGGTATCTTGCGCAGCAAAAGTTCATCGAGCGGAAGAACCGCAAAGGATTAATATAACTCATGAGAATTCTTATAACATACGGAAGATGGTTAATATTAAATTGCCAAGCTGGAAAGTAGAGGAGGCGATACGGTCAGAAGAAATTATTAGTTTGAACTATCCTATGTATATCTTAGATCTGCCAATAAAAAATCTTCACATCAATAATTTGAAAAAAAATATATTATTATTAAATTAATTAAAATTTGTATGAAAAAAAATTTCACTGACTGAGCAGCTGACAATTTTTTGTTATTTCGAATAAAAAAAATTATTTATTAAATGATGTGATGATTTTTATTGGATGGCTCAACATATATAACGGTTTTAATCAATATTTTTTTAAAAATATATTGGATATGAGTTGGATTGGAGACAAGTTGGATCAAAAATTCATAATTCTAAATCCGATCTATTTATTAAATAATATCAAAAATTTAGATTTGAATTGATAGATTTATTAAACAAATAATCTGACTCAATCGATAATCTGTTTATTAAACAGATCAGATTAGATTAAATAAGTTAATCAAATTTTTAATAAATTAAATGAATTTAAATAGATTAAATATATTTAGTGGATTGTGTTAAACATGATAGAAACATGTTAAAAAATTAAATAAGCCGAATTATAATGTTATCCAATTCTTAAATAGATCAAAATAGATTAAAAGATTAAATATCTGAACTATTAAAGAAATTTAGACCAATTGATCTATTTATAATTCAGATCCATTTATATTAAATCTGAATTTGTTTAAAATATATAATTTATGGATCAAATCATAAATTATTGCCCACACTAGAAATAGATAGAGATAGCAAAAACAAAAACCCATTTGACGCACGTAAATGAGCAGCAGCATATAAAAAAACATAAAAAGTTCAAGTAAGTAGTGCAGTCTTACGGAAGATTTAGATACATGAGCCTCAAAGTGTTTTCGTTACCCACGGATATGTGTCACATGACCAACGGATATGTGTCACATGACCAGATCGTTAATAGCACTAGGAATTGATGTACCACATGAGCCCAACATGCACTAACAGATGCCTCAAAGTATTTCGTTATCTACGGAAATGGGGCACATGAACAGATTGTTGATGGCACAAGGAATTGACGTACCATGATAAACTCGTACACGGTACCGAGTTGGGCAACTTTTTAGAGAAAGTGTATATATATATATATAGAGAGAGAGAGAGAGGGGGGAAAACCTCCCAGATTTGTCATATCCATTGGTACCGTGCCATATTAATATTGAAGTAATATACAATCTCATACTAATATTAAAGTAATATACAATCTCATACCGTATCGATATTCAATACATTTCACCAACTCATAATATACCATAATATTAATATTATAATAGAATAATATTGATATAAAAGTCCGTACCAAAATGGCAAATCTTGTATGAGATCCTTGCACCAGCTGAAATACTTGCAACAAAATAATATCAACATACTGTAACAACATGAAATTTGCAGAAGATGAAACAGCGTTTCAGCAACAACGGTACACAAATTGGTTAGAGAGAGCTGGGTTACTGCCTGCAACCGTCGTTTATATTTCAGCCCCAAACTTGATTAATCTAGGTCCAAAGCCGACATAAAATTGACTTCCCCGAGTTTAGCATCTCTAATCACTTTGCAATCGTTCATTATAGTGATTCTTTCATATCTTTCCATCTCCAACTTTCAATAACATCCACAAAGAGCAAAAGATGCCACAGCATCGTGAAATATTGTGTCGTGCAGATATTCAGCTTCAATTTGGTTTACAGAACATAAATTGAAACCAAATACTAAG
Source organism: Elaeis oleifera (assembly GCA_000441515.1). Lineage (NCBI taxonomy): Eukaryota > Viridiplantae > Streptophyta > Magnoliopsida > Arecales > Arecaceae > Elaeis > Elaeis oleifera. The sequence continues at coordinate 94,672 of KE506061.1, forward strand.
TTGCGCTGTTTAATCTTCTAATCACAAGCTATTCTTCTATTGGTAAAATGAATTCATTCATCAGCTTTCATTTATACTATTGGAAAAGCATGGAAGCTTAGCAGCTTCTATAACCCTTTCAAAACATATCCATCACTTGCCATCCAAGATTAAGAAACCAATCAACCGATACATATGTATACATGACCTACACAGTGCATCTCCTAGTGATAAGTTCTAAATTACTGCAAGCATTTTGGTGTTCATGCCAAAATGGATTTTTCACCAGCACCCTGCAAGTTCACTGTAAACCTTGCAGAGCAGCCACTGCAGCAGATAAACCTTCAAAGCTCGCTAGCATTATGAAAACTGGTAAAAGTTGCAGCGGCACTAATTTTTCACATCATTACGTATCTAACAGCAGCAAGAATGATGGATTGAGGGAAGAGAACACAAGAAACCATGTACACTAAAGGAGGAAATGGCCTGTCTTCCATAACTTACTTTGTTTCAGAAGATAATGAACTAGAAACACACCTTACTGCTGCAAGAACCTACTCATAGTTATCACCAGAACAAAAACTTACTCATAGTTATCACCAAAAAAAAAACTTACTGCCGTTCTATCTGAATGGTTACATGACTAATATTGAACTCCCTTTTGATATATCCTATCACCTTATCAAGCACAGTATCAGCATCTGCTTCTCGAGTGATTGTCACATGGCATGCCAGGAGAACCTTCCCTACTGTGATGGCCCATACATGCAGCTCATGGATGGCGACAACACTATCCAACTCACATAAGCCCTTCTCGAGCCTGGTTGCATCAATCTCCCTTGGGGTGCTCTCCATGAGGACCTCAAGTATGTTCCTCAGCATCTTGATCGTGGTTATTAACACGATGACAGAGAAACAAGTGTGCAAACCAGATCGATTACCTTCCATGCAGGCTTGTACCATATGATGGCACCTCCAATCATCACCCCTATGCTCTGAACGGAGTCTCCAAGCACATGCAGATAGGCACTATGGACGTTGATGTTCCTTTGCTTCTTTTTGTTCTTTCAAGCAGGCACTTTGGCTCGAGGTACCTTCAGCATGCTCTAGCAGAGGTTCACATTCTTCCTTATGTTTGGAATTCCCTGAATGATGCTTTGTAACACTAATGCCATGACTGTGACCATGTTCCACATTATGTTCATGGTCATGGCTGTGGTCATCATGGTGATGACCATGGTCTGAATGACCATGGTGACCATGGTCATGTCCACCATGACCATGATCGTGACCCAGCAAGACAGCCATGATAATGTTAACCACCAAACCAAATGCCGCGACAGCAAACATCAAGACACCTTGCACATCACCAGTTTTATGGATGAGTCTTGCAATGGCTTCATAAACTAATATCCCAGCTAAGAGCCAGATAAGCTGGATGGAAACAAGTGCTCCAAGTATCTCTATTCGGAAAAACCCATACGACTGGCGTGGGTGGCCTCCATCCTGAAGCCCAAAGGGAGAATAAGGAGATGGCAAATGCTGCAACATCTGAAAGGAGATGGGCTGCATCAGTTAAGATTGCAAGACTGTTTGCTTTAATGCCACCAACCACTTCGATACTCATGAATATGACACAAAGAAAACAGCTATTAGTAGCTTCCGCATTGAAGCAGATCTCTCTTTGGCATCTTTGGAGCTTGTTCTAGAATCAGACAAGTGACAAGTGGTGCCACCACATATCTTGTTACCATCCAAACCTGAAACTCCTCCAGGCACATCTACACTTACATCAATGATCTGAGATGATCGAGAATTTGGTGATTCCATCTGTGATGTCAAACAAACAATCTATAAAATTGAGCATTGCAGAATAATTTGATGAAATATGTGACATACTATGTTCAACTATCCCAATATGTGGAATAAAGTTGCAATCAGATGTGCAAAACAGTAAGCAAGGGAAGAATAACACATCCAGCACCATGCCCCATCCAGAAACTATATATCAGCAGAATAAGAATTTAAAACTAACTCACAATTAACATTTAAAACCAACATCAAGCAAAGAAAGAAAGTGAGGGCGTTATGGCTACTAAATTTCACAACTCCAAAATTCTGCAAGATACATTTGCAACAACAGCCTTCCCCATATATCTGAATGCAAAGTTCTTTCTATCAGATAAATGATGGGCATACAAACTAAAGTAGATAAGTTGATTTGCAGCCATCTGAACAGGCAACAACTTCCCCAATTACCAGACCTATGACAGAAACATGTAGTTTACATAAAGCCACCTGAAGAGGAGGTTTTTGTGCTGGGCCTTGTCAGTAATGTAGACTCATGTAAATAGGTGCTGTGTGTGGGTGTGTGTGCATGCATGTGGGTTATGCTTGCTCTTTCAGGATGCGAAAGCTGTTAATCTATGCTAAAGTAGAATACTTCAGCTGCCAAAGTCTGCATGATCAACCAACCTCATCAAATATGAGAAACATGTTTAATGTATCAGTCCATAGTCAAATTTTTAGACAAATCATAAGACGATATATATTTGCTAACATCTATACAACCTCAAGCAATGGCAAGCTCTAGGACAAAGTCAACCTCCTAGACGACTATACTTTTGTGTTATGCAAAGAATCTGATTGTAGGGGTAAATCATAATCAGCTAGTGGGCAAGGATCCTTGTGACAAAGCTGCAAAACTAATCCTACATCACCCCATTCAGACATTGTATGGAAACTTCATTTTCTCCCTCGTTCCAGACCTACTTTGCTTTTCAATGAGTATCCTCTATAGAAGGTGTCACCTCTCTCTCTGTCTCTCCCCGTGCAAGCATGCATGCGAAAGGAAGAAGACCTGAGACCTTGAGTTTAGTAATTCTATTGCTCACAATCTATATCTTGCAAGACATAGCTTCTCTCAGATGATACTTGTATTCTCAAATATATTCTTCTATCTTCCATGCTCAAAAGAAAGTAACAATCATTCCTATTAGCCAACAAAAAAAAAGGAATATATACATACTAACTAATTAACAGATCCAAACGAGTAACACCAGTTTTATTGAATGAAAATGTAAATATAATAAAAGAATGACACAAAATCAAAACATATATGTCAAGGTTCCCAAGAAGTAGGGGGCCTTCCTTAAAGATGAGGAAGACAAGACATTAGAAAGCCTGGGATAATAAAGGAAGAAAGTTGATTGGAGCAAAACTAATTAAATATATTGCAAGCTTAAAATCTGTGTGGAGTTGAATAAATTTTCATAGTTCTGAAGGCATATTTTGCTACAGTGATTGCTTCATACAAAAGATGGAGAGACATGATATCTGAACAAGATAAAGCCAATGTAGATAAACTAGAAATGAACTTCTGGACTCTGGAGTATGATCATCACAGGCCACGGGAATTGAAACGAATTTATCCTAGCATTTATGATTTTGTCATTAAAATGCAAACCAAGTGCAAGATGAAATGTAACAAGGATTAGGACATAAAAGTTGTCACCCCCACAAACAACCGGCCAAAAAAAACAACAAATAATCACGTGTTCTGGGTTGTTAAAGGGAAATTTGAAATAACATCGAAATAGATGCAAACAGAGGATGAGGCCAGAAAAGCCCTAGTTACACGTCCTCTGCTGCAGTTTCAAACTTAAGCAGAATGATGATCAATAGCATCTGCTCAAAATAATATAAATTACAAAAAAGTGCCTATATTAGATACCTCATAACGGAGACAAAATCAAAATTGAAGTACAAAAAGCTAAGGAGACAAGATACTAACAAAAGCAAGAAGCATCCAATGAACAGCCATTCATCACTCGATCTAGCATCAACCTGTTGCATATTCTTACATCAAAAGAACAGGAGGAAACCTAGCCTAGATTAGGAGACCTTAATAGAGATCGACATATGGTTCTACGTCCAATTTTTGGTAAGAGCATAAACTAAAGCTCACAAATACTAAATTAACCTCGTTCGCCCACCAAAAGAAATTTACAAGTTAGCAACCCCTAATCGTTCTCAATCAACCGAACGGCAACCAAAAATTAGAACCAAAAAGAAAACCGAGAAATCTAATCTACTCCTCAAAGTCCAGAAGAGCCTCCACATAAGTCTATAAACTGTTTGCCGAAAAACTTCCTCTCAACCAACCTCCCAAGATTCCAACTTGTTCCTCAATAACAATCATAACCCCATATAACAAACCATTTAGACTAAGAATCGAGAATTAAAACATAAAAGTAAGGGAAAAAAAAGGAAATTAAGGCATCGTTGGGCACCTTGGATCGGAGAAAATTTTCCAGCAAATAAAGATGATGAGAAACCAGAAAGGGAGGAGTAGATGGGGATCGGAATTATTGAAATCGGGACGAAGAAGAACCAACTCCGGCGACCCACGTGTATGCGGCAACAGCTTCTGGCGAGTTGATCGGAGGCGGTTCATTAAGATTTAAGAACCATCTCTGGTCCAATTCGGCTGCTCTGTTTTTTTCCTTTTTTTTGGTAAACTGTTTTTTTAATTTTTTTAGGAGTCCAGTAGAGCCGACTTGGAGTCTGGTCCACTCTGGGTTTTGTCTCTTTGCTCATAATTTCTAATTATTTAAGTTTATGGTGGATCTGGTGGAGGAGCGTTCTACTTTTCGGGGATTTTTTTTTTTTATGGCTTCGGATTGAAACTTGTGATAAGGTTACCCAAGAAGAATAATAACCATCTAATTGGGATCTATTAGGATGTCAATCTCATTAGGGATGTTTCATGCCCCCTTCAGTCTTCGGTGCTCTCAGATCTGCTAATACGGGTTAGCATCAAAATAATTATTAAATAATCATTAATAATTATTATTATTTTTAAAAACAGAACTCATAAATCGAAAATGACTGGAGAATTGATAAGTCTAGAAATTCATATTTTTTAATTTATTTATTCTATCTCCTTCAATATGATCAAACCTGAGATGTCACATATATTTGGATTATCTCATCTATAGATCTTCCAGATCCTACAGCACTCATTATCTACTTAAGTACCAATATCGAACAGATCCAATATATATTCTAAAGGCATGTCTCCTATTCCTTTTCTTTAGATTCTCCAGATATATAGGAATTATGTCCCTTGAACTCTTTAAGATTCTATTAGAAGTCACCAATATATCTAACAATTCAGTCAAGGTGCAATTAATTATATTCATGTGGTAGTTTACTATAAACTTCCATATGAACTTGTAAGAAATTATAGAATCATATCCATTCTCAATTCTTTGTGCATGGTCTATCCAGTTTCTCAAGTTCATCCAAATCCTTAAGCATTATCAAATAATGATCATGAACTGATTGCCCTTTGATCAATGTCGTCAATGTCAGATGGTTTAATAGCATGGGGATATTTTGGTTAGCTTTACTTTTTGAAACTTAAATCATTTTAGATTTTTGAGCCGGTCTTTATAACTTAATCAGTTAGTCAATTGATTCTAAATTTGTGAGGATAAAAAGTCGATTTTTAATTCTATCAGAGAGTAGAGATTCTAGTTAAATATTTATACTTGATTTTAAATTTATTCTAAGAACTTTTAAATAAATGTACTTCCACTATTTTTCGAATCCCTTACACTTCTCAGATGGAGAAATGAAAATTCCTCACAATAAGGATTTCTAGTAGGTACTGCAGTCTCACCAATGTACGTGCACCTCACCTGACAGATATTGGTAACACGCACATCAATGAGTGGACAACTCTTGTCCAATACTTCTCTAAGTATGTTGCAGTGTTTGATCTCTAAGTTATGTGGACTCACTTGACAGATATTGGGTCCAATTCCATCAACACTCTGCAGCAACTCTTTGCTAATAGAATCGTTGCTTGTTCTCGGTGCAACTGAACCACTATAATCAGTCGAGAATAATCAATACCAGTAGTACGTCCGCACATCTACAACAGTGAAAAATCACAAGACTTAATATTGTGCGAGAAGATTTAATTTAAGTCTCTTTAATTTAGTTGTTTATTTACATCCGATGCAAATCCACAATCATGGATCCACTAAAGAGATTCTTACTTGGTTTACCAAGATCGAATCAATGTGTAATTGCAACATGCATGGTGAACTCAAACTTAGGCACCCAATAAGAAACATAATTGACCAAATTGATCAGGTAAGTTCAAGATTGGTGGGAGACTCTCCGTGCATGAGCAACGGTCCTAATTAAATAACCATTGTTCTATCCCTTGCCTTATACACCAATCGATCAATCAGTTCAAATTGGTTCAGCCCAATTGATTTATATTACCAAAGATTGTAAATTGCTAACCAAATATTGTGCATTCATGATACAACCCTACAAGTATTTGTAGTGATTCAAGGTGATCACCATATGTACCTATAAAAGCACATGTATGACTATCATATAATCCTTATGATTATCTCATAATCATTATGATTATCACATAATCTTTTATGTTTATGTTATAATTTTTATGGTGTTACATCAATCTCTTTTCATCCTAGGACAACCATACAATATAATGACCTTTATTATGCCAGGACAACCTTATCAGGATGAAGTTAGATTGACTCGTCAAATTTTATTTTATATTCGATCAAATTACCCTAATTTGAATATATCTAGACTATCATTGATCACATCAAGACAGGTCTCTATCTATAAACATCATCTCATGCATAGATATATAATAAAGATAAATTTAAATCTAATAAAAATTAACATCACATGAAAATTAGATTCAAAATTTTAAATACATGAACATTAGGATAAAATACTTATCTAAAAATTCTGATTAAATAAAATATCACATGACTTTCACTAATCATTAATTTCAGATTTATCAACATAAAAATTAAATTTTCAAATCTAAAACTAATTTTCAGATCTAGAACATAATGCATGAACATAAATTAATCTGAATTTCAAATCTAAAATAGCTTTCCAGATCTCAAAATCCACCACATAATTTAACTATTTAGATTTTAGATCTGAAAGATTTTCAGATTATGAATTCTATCTCCTCGATCATGAACATTCTTAATTTTAGATCTGAAAATCAAATTTTTAGATCTAAAATTATCTTCATGATCAATTAAATTTCAGATTTTCAGATCAAAAAATAATTTTCAGATCTGATATCAAGATCTTAATCTTGCATTAGTGAGATGGCTCTGATATCACTATTGGATGTCGACATCATATGGTGACAGATATGCATACAGAAATTTCAAAATTTTAACACATATAGAGTACGCAATGAAAATAAATTTTTATATTACTTCAACATTATTCTAGAACAACCATTCAACATAACGTTTACCATTATATCAAAGAACCTTATATTAAATAATATTAAAATAATTTTTAATTAGATCTAATCTAATCTAGCATGCAAAAAGATCAAATCTCATAACCCAGGCATCATCATATATGCAAGATAAAATCTAAAAGAAGATCTGAATTTTATCTTTGCACGGATAGATCTTCATCACGATTAGATAGTTCGTAGATATCTTTGAGGTTTCGTTATAGCCACACAAATATCCGACCTCTATAAATATCCACCGAGGCTGATCTGATCAGGAGATCTTTATCTTACCAGGATGCTAGCCTCCTTGCAGAGATTGCTTCCTGGATTATCAAATCGGTTTGATCTTTTGATTCTCTTCTCAAGGGAATGAAATAGATCTGTAGGAGAAATTCAAAATCAGAATTGTTGCTGCAAAATCCGCCGGCGTCGGAGGTGCTGGAGTCGAGGGTGCCGCGGTCGCCGTCGGGACCTGCAAAGG
>KE506061.1:132870-154800 GCA_000441515.1 Elaeis oleifera
GGATTGTCGATCCAGAATAATTTTAGTGAGCTCTCACAATCTATCAGTGACACCTAGCAGTATGTGATGGTAACCTAGTAGAATCAAAAATGAACTTCAAGATGTAGTTAACGTATGATTCAGTCCCTCTATCGTGAGTCTCAATTAGATGACAGGTCATGAATAAATCGTCAAACCTCAACATCAGTCATATGATAGATTAATTAGCTCAAGTCCAATTGTGATTCTTATAGAAATTCTTTCCGTCAATCACACTATTGTGGCCACAGACTCTCAGACTTAGCCTCTCAAATCCTATAGGACTACTCCTCTCTATCAAGATCGATAAATTCCATCTTGATGCGCATCCTACTCCTATAGTGGACCAACTGTCGCCAACATCTGTTACAAGGGTTCATTGAGATCTATATTTATGTGCCAGTCAAACTCCAGTAGCATCATTGTGAGCAGTCATACCATCTCAGGTCAAAAGATCATTCACACAACTATATTATCGAGACAATCACTGACGATCGAATAGAAATTCAAGTAATCTCTCATATGGTCACGCTCAGTACTAGTTATTCTCTAACAACTATCCGCACTCGTCACTCAGTATCTCTGCACTGTAGACCAGAAACTCATCTATCCCGAAAGAAGTGATCTGTGTGCCGATCTATTCGGATCAATCACCATCCTTATGATGATCCTATGATCTGGAGCATTTAGAAATTAAATATATATCTCTAATTCTCAATATCTTGAGAATATGTATCGAAAAGTTAATTTCATAGACGATTCAAGGACACATCATACTTGAATGAAAATAATTTATCTTTTATTGATCAAATCAATGTATAAAGTATAAAATTGTATCCTATCTTTATTACAATATGTCAGCTATATTGACTTCTAAGACATACATCTAACATCTTTTTCTGGCTTGGGTGCCGCCGCTAAGATGGAAGAGGCAGCACCTCATCTCTCTCTTGAATTCTCTATGCCGATCGGACCATCGCTATGCCATCACCATCATGCTGCCATCATCGTGCCACTTCTCTGTCACCCATCCCTCATTCTCCTCTCTGCCCTCTCCCTTATCATGAAACCCTCTTCAGCTTAGGAAGAGAGAAAGAAGAAAGATAAAAGAAAGAAAAGAAAAAAAGAAAGAGAAGAGAAAGAGAATGAGAGGAAGAGAGAGAAAGGAGGAAAAAAAAAAGAATGAAAGAAAACAAGGGTAGGGGGCAGATCCGAGATATTTAGATTCACCCTAAGATCTGACCAAAATCATAATCTAGATCGAGCATCTCTTTCTTCTTTTCAGATTATATAGTTGAGTCAAATTAAATAGATCGGATCTTGATTGTTATTTCTTTATATCTTTACTGATTAACTAGATCGAGTCTGAATAGTTTAATTTTTCTAGATCAATGAATTAAATCTGATCTAAGATTTTGATTTAGATTGAGAAAAGCACAGATATGAAGATTAGGCCACATACCGAAAATCATAACTTTTGGATTCGATTGTCTGTAAATTTTTTATATTCTCTGATATTTTTATCATGTATTTCAAATTGATTTGATAAAATAATATATAAATATTTAGATATTTGAGAAATTATTTTGTTATGCATGCTCTCATGAAAATGATTGCTCAAATTATGGATCAAGCATAAAGTAAGTGACATGATTATTGCAAACTATAATTTGAAATAAATTATATTGCATGATTTTTTTGAAATAAAATTATACATGTTCACACCTATATCAATTTTTGAATAAAAAATATTTTATTGCTTTTTGAAAATAAGATGTGGAGGTTTGAATTACTATTATTATGAAAAATAGTATAATCATACTATGAAACTAATTATTATAAAATAATGAGAAAAACTCTCTTATTAGACTATGATCTGGATCTAGCAAATGGAACTAATTATTAATCACACGTCAGAAATGCATTTCTTCTAGGTCTAGTCAGTCGATGCTGATCGCTGGCAGAGTTGGTCCTTCTGGGCCTAGTCAGTCAGGATTAATCACTGGCACATATTGATGCATCATGTGTTTCTTGTTTTAGGATCAATCTCTTTGTCTTGTCATGGGATAAATCGTGGCTGTGTGAATTAGAGCTAGTTCTCTCCTTGGCTTAGCCAGTGGGACTGATCACTGGTACATATCGATGGATCGAATATTTTATATTTAGGGGTTAGTTTCTCCTGGGCCTTGTCACGAGGCTGATCATGGCCGTAGTCAGTAAAAATTGAGAGAATTTTTAAAGACTATTGTTACACATAGTATGTCTTGAAAATTCAAATTATATTGATATTTACATCTATTATTATATATTTGAAAAAAATTATCATGCTTGATCCCTTAAAAATATTAGTAACTTTCTAAGTCCATAAACTTACCTTCTTTTTTATTTTTTTAAGATCCAAAAAATCCTACGTGGCTGGAGGTCGATCAGTAAGGAGTATAGGATATAGAAAGTTAATTGCTTAGCTATATTTAAAATTATTTTAAATTTTGTTGGATCTTTTGTTCTTATAGAGATTTTATTATTAAATAAAGATATTAAAAAATTATTTTACTATTGTCTGAGTAGAACTGATGGGATCATGTTTTGATTAAAATTAGAACTTGCATATTTTTTAAGGCCTTGTCCTAAGGAGTGTGCGGCCATCGCGTGTCCAAACCGGATGCTGGATTTAGAACATGACAGAGTGGTATCAGAGCTTAGGTTAAAGATCATAAAAACTTAGATTAGTGAGAGTGGGGTAGAATTAGGACTTTGATTATTAATTGTATTTGGTATATTTATCAATATCTAAATAAATCCAATGTGATTCTTTTTCTCCATATAATTTCAACTCAAACATAGAAATCATGATATCGATATTTTATCTTCTTGGATTTAGTTTCTAAGATTCAATTCTGAGATCATTTTCATAATTATGATAGATCATTGTTGCCTCAAGCCATTATTACATAATTATGATCATTTTCACTATTATCTGATGATTTGATTTTAATCAAGGTGGACTATTATCTTTTATAGAATCAAAACTGCATCATAGTGGTTGTGCCGAATTCATCTCAAGCTCTATTTCAAATATAATTGATTTTAATCATCGATTTTGCTATAAGATTTTGTATCCAATTGATCCCAACTTCATCTTAAATTACTGCATTTATCTTAATCTCAAAGTCTTGGTCACTCAATTAATGTTGATTTTATTAGTCAATATCTTAATCCTAAATGTGATAAAAGTTTGATCATACTGATTTTGATCGAGGTATGAGATCTTTATTGTATATCAGAGGGTTGAAATTTTTGAATTGACGTAAAGATGTCAAATTGTGAAGTATTCTTAGGAAGAACCTGTGCTTGGGTTTAGATATGTGCTTGAGCATTGTGGTTGATCTGAGGGATTGATTTGCTTGTGGCACTTTAGTAATGTAATCATATGCTCAGAAATGCCAAGCCAGGATAAATTAGTGCATGTAAGTTTTGGGTTGAACATTTTTAACTTAGGAAGATCTAAATTTTTCAAATTTCGAGGATGAATTTTTATGAGGGGGGAGAATGTGAGAACCAGTCCCATTAGACCTGGTTCAACATGAAGCTGACAAAGCTTGCCAACTTTATCGGGACTATTCAAAAAAAAGAGAGAGAAATAAGGAAAGAAGTCACATTGATCAAACAGGGGAACCTTATCCCTGCTTGATCCACGATCGAGGTACAGGATAAGGCTACGAGAGCATTCAGATGGGTGTCGTATGATGGTGAGGAAGTAGTCGAAGGATGTTTGGATGGGATACACTGGTCAGTTGCTTCCCCATCAATGAGAACCAACTTTATTCGAAGATAATCGAGCCTATCCCTTCCCTTTCTCTTCCTATAAATCTCCTCCTCCATCGATCGTTTACCACCATTGAAGCCCCTCCTCCCCTCCCTCTTCCTTCTTCCTCACCTCTGATAGTCGTCGGACACTGCAATCAAGCCGCCAATATCCAAAACCCACCTTCCTCCCTAATCCTCTCTATCTCCCTATTTTGAAAATATTTGGATGTTATACCTGTCAGATTCTACCTCGTCAATCGTAATTCGTCGTCACAGTTGTTGCTGCTGGTAAGCCTTCTCTTTCTTTTCCCCTACTTGGGTGCTACCACCATGATTGAAGGGGCAGCATCTTGTCTCTCTCTTGAATCTCCTACGTCGATCGGACCATTGCCATGCCATCACCATCGTGCCGCCATCGCCACGCCACTTCCACCGTCACCCTATCCCCTCCTCTCTTCTGTCCTCTCCCTTGTCATGAAAACTCTCTTCGGCTTAGGAAGAGAGAAAGAAAGAAAAGATAAAAAAAGAAGAAGAGAGAGAATGAGGAAGAGAGAGAGAGAGAAAGGGAGGAAAAAGAAGAAAGAATGAAGAAAAAAGGAGGGGTAGATCCGAGATGTTTAGATTCGCCTAAAGATTCGACCAAAATCACGATTTAGATCGAGCATCTCTCTCTCTTCTTTTCAGATTAATTGATCAAATCAAATAGATCAGATCTTGATCGTTATTTTCTTTATATCTTTACTGATTTACTGGATCAAGTCTAAATAGTTTAATTTTTTTGATTAATGAATTAAATCTGATCTGGAGTTTTGATCTATATTGAGAAGAGTACAGATCTGAGAATTAGGCCACATGCCGAAAATCATAACTTTTGGATTTGATTGTTTATAAGTTTCCTATGTTCTCTGAAATTTTTATCATATATTTCAAATTGATTTTATAAAATAATATATAAATATTTAGAGATTTTGAAAATTATTTTTGTTATGCATACTCTCATAAAAATGATTGTTCAAATTGTGGATCAAGAATAAGGTGACTAGTATGATTATTGCAAACTATAATTTGAAATAAATTATATTGCATGATTTTTTTGAAATAAAATTATATATGTTCACCCTGCATCAGTTTTAATAAAATATTTTTTACTTTTGAAATAAGATGTAGAAATTTGAGTTTCTATTATTATGAAAATAGTATAATCATACTATGAAACTAATTATTATGAAATAATGAAAAAAACTCTCTAGTTGGACTATTATCTAGGTCTAACCAACAGGACTGATCGTTGGCCATACGTCAAAATATGTTTCTCCTGGGCTTAGTCAGTTGAGGCTGATCGCTGACAGAGTTAGTCCTCATGGGCCTAGTCAGTCGAGACTGATCGTTGGCACATGCTGATGCATCACGTATTTCTTATTTTAGAACTAATCTCTTTATCTTATCATGGGATAAATTATGGTCATGTGAATTAGAGCTAGTTCGTTTTGAGCCTAGCCAGTGAGGTTGATCACTGGTACACACCGATAGATTGAATGTTCTATATTTAGGAACTAGTCTCTTTTGGATCTTATCACAGGACTGATCGTGACCGTAGTCAATAAAGACTGAGAGAGATTTTTAAAGACTATTGTTACACAGCATGTCTTAAAATTTAATTATATTGATATTTGTATCTATTATTGTATATTTAAAAAAATATTTATTATGCTTGATCCCTAAAAGATATTGATAACTTACTGAGCATGTAAAGCTCATCTCTTATTTTTTATTTTTTCATATTCAGAAAATCCTACGGGGCTAAGAACCGATAAGTGAGGAGCATAGGATATAGGAAGTTAATTGCTTAGCTATATTTAAAAATTATTTTAAATTTTATTGGATCTTTTATTCTTCTAGAGACTTTATTATTAAATAAAATATTAAAAATTATTTTTCCACTGTCTGAGTAGAACTGGTGTGATCATGTTTTGATTAAAATTAAGCTTTACATATTCTTCAAAACTTTGTCCTAAGGAGTGTACGATCATCGTGTGCCCGATCTGGATGCTGGATTCGAAGTATGATATAACCATTGATTTCACATCTCTCTCTCTCTCTCTGAATCTAGCCTCCCATTAACCATTCCCCTTTTAGCTCCCAACGGACAATTGTTGCACATATTGGATGAAACTGTTAAAATATTTGTAGAAGAAGAGGAAAATAAAGAGATAGAATTTTATTATCTCTATTACGATTTCATTTGATATATCTCAGAAGTTATTTATACTAGTGTACAAACCCCATAAATGAAAGTAATAACAACTGATACAAAATTAGACTAACCAAAGAAATGATACAAATAATGTTAATAAAGGAATATGCTATTAAAAAAAGATTATCGGACTCTTTCTTTAAGATGGGATTGTATCAATAATAAAAAATATTATAGATTGTCTTATGATCCCTAAAATCATGTGATCATGTAGAATCATATGATTATCTAAAATCAAGTTAACACCCTCTCTTAAACTCAATGGCGGTACCATAGGTGCCAATTTGAGTTTGAAAATTATATTATGAATGTACTCAGAAGGTAGCATGATAAACTGATATATCTGTTAGTGTGGCTGATTTAGATGACGTGACTATAAGAAGACATAGAAGGTGGCGATCGCAATAAGATCGATGACCAAAAATAAGGCAGTCGAAGGCCAATGATTCTTATTGACAAAAACACCATTGGAGAGAAAGCCAATTCTCAAAGAGAAAACAACTGAAGTTCGATGTTCTTACAGATAAAATACCATAGAAGAGAAAATTGGTGCTTAAAGAGAAGGCAGTTGAAAGTCGATAATCTTCGCAGACAAAAATGTCATATAAAGAAAGTTGGTGCTCCCAGAGAAGGTAGCCGAAAGTTAATGATACAGAGAAATTTGTCGAGCAATAATAAGAAGAGACAACTAAAGATTTGTAGTTGAGGAGAAAATAGTGGAGAATAGCTGCAAATTCATCTAAAACAAAAGATTTTCGGATCTTAATCTACCAAAAATGGATGATCTATAGATCCACCAAATAACAGAGAATATGTAGGAAAATGGGTATTGATAAATCAGTGACAGTGACCATAGTAAAGACAAAAGAGATGATGATGGCATATTAAGTGATCGGTGGCTCTGATATCATGTTAAAATATTTATGAAAAAAGAGAAAAAATAAGAGAGAGAGAAAAAAACTTTATTATTTCTGTTACGATTTCATTCAATACATCTCAAAGGTTATTTATATTATTATACAGATTTTGTAAATGAAAAATAATAACTGATACTGTTGCGGATAAGGGCTCGGCCCGTCACGTGAGGTATTGTTCGCTCTGACCCATGGACCTTACGGTTTTGCCCTTTAAAAGGTGCCTCGCATGGGAAGGATTTTTTCCTCCTTAAGACAATTCTGGGCTAAGATTTTGTTATTCCAAATATTTTTATCTGCTATTCACCAACCTCTTCATTGACTTAAGCATCGAAGGATCTTCATCGAACATAATTTCGGTCTGTGAGGATTTCGTTTTGTAGGTGCTCTTCACTGGCGATGGACGCTACAGGGGATTGGCCGCAATAAATACAAAATCAGACTAACGAGAGAAAATAATACAGAATAATATTAACAATGAAAAATACTATGGGATCGCATTATCAAAGAAAATATTATGAATTGTTATATGATCTCTAAAATCATATGATCATTTAAAATCATGTTAACAAAATAAGATGATAAGAGAGAATCAAGTGATGAAATCTAAATAGAAAGAAGATGAATCATTCTTTCGCATGAAAGTTACAACCCAGCTCTATATTGTGGCGGCTAAAGCTCAAAGCTGCTATTTTGTTATTGTTATGGGTAGAACTTTAGTACTTGATCCAAAGACATAGGCGAACCCTGATCGTGGCCAACCTGTGCATCGGCTACCGACCCCTATATAGACTATTGACCTGTACATAGGTTTTCGACTTCTTACGGACGTCTTCATTCAAAGGTCACCGATCTGTACGTGAGTTGTTGATCCTAGCATCAGCGATCAAACTTATCTTTAGGCACATCAGACTGTCAACCTATGTAGCCACCTTTGCCCACATCATCAAAACAATATTTGAACATCGGACATCGATCCAAGGAAAGTGCCGACCCACACGTCGGTTCCGACCTAGGTACCTATCATTGGCTCTCATCCTCGATAATATATATAGCAGGTCTTCGTGCCACGCTTTCTCTATTCCCAACTTTGCTTGTCATACTCAGCAAGATCAGTAGAGAACTCTTGTACAGTTTTTTGAAATCAAGCCATTAAGGAAAGCAGCTAGCTACGTATAGAAAAGATCACATCAAATCTCCAAATCTCAGATACTCAAACTATAGTCATTAAGAAAATGATTGACCTCGCATGGAATAAGGTCATATCAATTGTCAGATCCTAAGAGCTCTGGTAGGGCCATTAATGGAAGTGGTTGGCCACGTACAAGGTGAGGTGATGCCACCCACCAAATTTATGGAAATCAAAGCAAGAATTTCAGGTTATGCTTGATAGAGGCAAAAAAGTCTCCTACAATTTTTCTCTTTTACGGTTCTCATCTAGGCACTCAGGAGATCCTCAAGGGATGCTTTTTTTTCATCTGTTCCAAATTTTTAATTTCAATGTTGAATGATCATCATTGGAATCATTCTCTGCGAGGGATTTATTTTGGAGATTCAATCATCATCATTTTCGTCGGATGCCATCATATCCCAACAACTCCGACTCAAGCCAGAAAACTATCATAACAATTATAATTTTGTTTTGAGAGTTGCCTCCCTCCATGGCCCCAAAAGAAAAATCAGAAAGAATTCAATTACTCTGGTTTCAGTTTCCGCAAATGGTTTCTCAAACTCGTGACGCACCCGGTGCTTCCTTCGACTCTCCAAACGACAACCCATGTCATCCTTAGGCATGCGTAACATTAGTCGCCGTAGTTTTCTCTGAACACGAGTTGGAGACGTCTCTGGACATCCCGTTCCAAGTGGAAATGGGTCAGGGTTGTACCCTTCTCTTGAAACACGGATTCACCTATCTTCTGACGAATCCACCGCTGGATCATCCACTGATCGCTTTAAGATCTCTGCTGATGGATGAACAATGAGTTCATTCCCGTTGATCCCTGTGCCATTGGTGATCCCGACCCAGTCGAAATCGGATCAACGCAACGCGATCAAAGCCACGTGACGCGTCCCAGAGCTCATCGCGCTCCGATTCCATCGCCCGTGGCATCCCCTCCACACGCCCCTACCCTTCTCTCTTCTCCACCTCTCTTCTCACCCCACCTCATCTCTCTCCCTCTCTCTTCCCCACCTCCATGGCCGCCTCTTCTTCTCTGCTCTCCCCTCCGTCGATCGCCGCCCCCCAATCCGAAACCCTAATAGAAACAGAGCGAATTCCTCGCTTCTCGATCGAGGGCTAGGGCTAGGACTAGGGTTAGGTTTCCTACCCTATCGAACCTTAGCCACCCCACGAAACCCTCCCACCGTATTCGTGCCGTCCAGACCGACCGCCGGCCTAGCCGCCTCCCGGCGGTGGCGGCGACTCCGGCGATGACCCTATCCAGCGATTCCTGAAGCGGGACTACAAGTGGGGCTTCGTCTCGGACATCGAGTCCTTCTCAATCCCCAAGGGTCTCTCGGAGGACACCGTCCGCTCTATCTCGGCCCTCAAGGGCGAGCCCGAGTGGATGCTCCGCTTCCGCCTTGACGCCCTCCGCCGCTTTCTCTCCCTCCGCGAGCCCCGGTGGTCGGACAACCGCTACGCCCCATCGACTTCCAGTCCATCTGCTACTACTCCGAACCCAAGCGCAAACCCAAGCTCCACTCCCTCGAGGAGGCCGACCCCGAGCTCCTCGCCACCTTCGACCGCCTCGGCATCCCACTCAACGAGCAGAAGCGCCTCGCCAACGTCGCCGTCGACGCCGTCTTCGACTCGACCTCCATCGCCACCACCCACCGCGAGGCCCTTGCCGAGAAAGGCGTCATCTTTTGCTCCATCTCCGAGGCCATCCGCGAGTACCCCGACCTCGTCCGTCGCTACCTTGGGAGGGTCGTGCCTCCGGGGGACAACTATTACGCCGCCCTCAATTCGGCCGTCTTCAGCGACGGCTCCTTCTGCTACATCCCCAAGGACACCATCTCGCCTATGGAGATCTCGACCTACTTCCGGATCAATGACCGGGAGACGGGCCAGTTCGAGAGGACACTTATAATTGCCGAAGAGCGGAGCTATGTGAGCTACTTGGAGGGCTGCACGGCGCCGTCCTACGACAAGAACCAGCTCCACGCCGCGGTGGTGGAGCTGTACTGCGCTGAGGGGGCCGAGATCAAGTACTCCACGGTGCAGAATTGGTATGCAGGGGACGAGGAAGGGAATGGTGGAATCTTCAATTTCGTGACAAAGAGGGGCCTTTGTGATGGTGATCGGTCTAAGATTTCGTGGACCCAGGTGGAAACTGGGTCTGCGATAACGTGGAAGTACCCGAGTGTGGTTCTGAAGGGGAATGATACGGTGGGTGAGTTCTACTCGGTGGCCCTGACAAAAGATTATCAGCAGGCTGACACTGGAACAAAGATGATTCATGTGGGGAAGAATTCGAGGAGTAGGATCATTTCCAAGGGTATCTCAGCAGGGAAGTCGAGGAATTGCTACCGTGGCCTTGTTCAGGTCCAGCCCCAGGCCGAAAATGCCCGGAATTTCTCACAGTGTGATTCTATGCTTATCGGCGACACAGCCGGCGCCAACACATATCCATACATACAGGTAGGTTCCTCAGACCAGTGCTAGTGTTCAAGTTAATATTGGTTTACCTTGATAGGGCTCGACGTGTCATGGTTAGTTCCTTTTTTGCCTGCTTAACAGATGCACTTTGGTGTTAGGTGTATAGAAAAAAGGCAAGTATGAATGATGGATTGCTTGGTTTTAATTGCAAATCTTTTGTTTGCTTGTTTTTAGTGCAATAAATGCATTCTGATTTTGTTAGAATTAAGCTCCAGTAAGTGACTCGAAGTTGAAACTTATACTCTCAGGAGGATGCCTTCTTTTAACTCCTTTGCTTAGGGGCTTACTTTAGTTTGAAGTTTGGTTGGGTATGGTCTAGATAGTTATAAGTGGTTGCCTCATTTTGGTGCTCTATGGTTACTAGGACAAAATCAAACTGCAGTTACCTGATATGCCTTGTATATTTGGATATGGGAATAGATGACATAATGAAGATGTATTCACTGGAAAGGGAAGAAAAGAAAGAAAGAAGGGAGACAGCAACATTGGATATTCTTGCAGATAGCTTCTTCTAAGTTTGCTTGTCATTTATTCAGTATGTGACAATTGGCAAAGTACACCTACACTTAGTTCAATATTATTTCTGAAAGGTGCGGGGGAGGGTTTGATGGAAGTTATGCTTGATGTGTCCATTATTGTTCCATATTTCTGACAATACATGATGAGGCTAGGAGAGGGACTTAGTTCAGGATTATGATCTCATGGAAAATATTTAATCATGTGGGCAGAAGAAGAGTTTGATAGATCACATACAGAAGGCACATGCTAGTGGTTCAAATTCATGAGGATGCATGGCAGTGCATTGAGGTACCTTATGAAGGATTGTGATCTTTGCAGGAGAACTATTGAGAGGAGAGGTTTGATGAAGGTTTAGCTGGACTTTTATGATATGATGGGACACCAGAGTTCTTCAAACTTTAATGGTTACAAATCTAAAAGTGATTGACGCTGCTGTCTAGTTTCAGCAGCAGTAGTCGTGTTTGAAATAATCTGAACTGCACAAAAGTGGCATCATTTTGTCAACCAGAAGGAGAGAGGGCTAGTTAGAAAGTGGGGAAAGGAAGAAAGGAAATTGAACGTGAAAAGCTAGACTAACTCGCACTTCAAAATGATGTCAGTTCAATTACATACCATGAATAAATGATATGCAACTTTTTTAAGCATCCTCCTCTTGTTGGGCTTTATTCTGAAAATATTCTCCTATATCACCTAGTACCATGCTGGATGACCTTCCAAGCTCTTCCAAATCTGTCTTGAAATACAAGTTACCCTGTTAAAAAGCCAATGTATAAATAATAATAATAACAATAATAATGAAAACTCCTTGAAAGCCAAAAAGTTATGTGTACCTCATGTGACTCAGAATTAAGCTAGGATATTGATGTTATCCAAGGGAACAGACTGGATTCGTGCTATTCTTTGTGCATTTGCAGTGTCCAACTTCTCTACTATGTGCACTTCCACTGTTTCTATTAGGTCTGCAGAGGAACTGTGGAGGATATGAAAATTAGCTTAAAGGTTGGATGTTTCTTGCAATATGGACAGTGTTCAATTTGCATCCTTTGTCTTAGAATTAACTTTGGAGATTGATCATTTTATTAGATGTCTCAGGATTCACATTCTAGTTGCTTGGGAAATAATAGTCCTGGGAATGGTGGTCTTTTGTACCTCGTAATTTTGCAGTGTACCACACTACCACTAAATTCAGTGTAGATGATTTGCAAGTTGGATTGAAATTCCACTTATTATGGGTTTTGCTAAGGCCATGGCAACGTTTGCATGGAATGGATATAGATATAGCAGGTGCTTTGAGTGTATCTTGTCAATGCTTGAAATTTTTTGATTTGGTGAGATTCTTCAGCTTGAGGCATCAAACTCTTTGATCAAGATGAAAGTGGCTGGTTTCTGTCGGTTGCAGTACTCCAAAGTTTTGTTTATTACAATTTGTCTGAAACAAAGCTGATTTTGTTTTGCAGGATGGTTTCAGTTTCAACCCTCTATTTCGGCTTGCATGAAACATAAAATTTGCTAAACATGTGGATCTGATTTATATGATGCACACTTTTGAAAACAACCTTAACAAAAATATGTTAGGATGACATCAACAAGCCTGCCTTCTTAAAATGGGATAAATCAGCCATAAATTTCTCATTTAGACGTCCTTTAAGAGCAGGAGATTTCGTGGCATTCCTTATCAGCTTTCCCTTTTCTTTTTTTTTTCTAGTTGTGGCTTCCAAAGTTTGAATTAAGATGGCTGTAAGCTTTGTCCCTGTCATTATACTAGGTTCTTGCTATTATGAATTAAGGCTGTTCCTTTCAATGTCTCAGTGCTGCCAGAATTCCTGTTTTACACTTTTGAAAGACTGTTTTATGGGCAGTTGATTTCTGTGTAAGTTAGAGCATTCTTGTGTCATTCAAGGGAATAATCTTGTGATGCCACATGCATAGTCCCTATGGTGGAACGTATTTTCTAGTCAAATATTTTAAGTCTGCACTAGTTTTGTTTTGTTTGACTAATGTTCCAACGTGAGTTTCAACAAACTGATACCTTCTTTATGGTTATTTGCGTTATTGAAGTTAATTAAGCAATTTTAGTATTGTTGATTTCATGTTTTCTGCAATGCTCCTTAACATTAGGAACTGAAGGAGGAATTGTCTATCCGTTGTACTTCTATAACCGCCCGCTGATATTTGCCAATTTACAACTCAATATATGTTAGAGATCTAACATGTACACCATTTGCTGTGCCTTATTATATTGATCAACTGACGGTATATCATCCAGGTAAAGAACCCTTCAGCCCGTGTAGAGCATGAGGCAAGCACTTCCAAGATTGGCGAGGATCAGCTATTCTATTTTCAGCAGAGGGGAATTGATCATGAAAAGGCTGTTGCAGCCATGATTGGTGGATTCTGCAGGGATGTTTTTGACAAGCTTCCTCTAGAGTTTGCCTCAGAAGTGAATGCACTAATGAATCTAAAGCTGGAGGGGTCTGTGGGATAACTGTGGATTCTTTCTGTGGGTGGGCCAGAGAACTTTTGTTAGAACGCGACTAAAGGTCAACTGTTGTGTAGTACGAAAGGGAACGATTATTAGTTAATGGTCATGCAATTTTCCAAATCTTGTACTAATATCACAAGTAATATTACAGGTCTTCATTTTCTTTATCTCTTCTTGTTTTGTCAGTGAGGAATCAGCTGCTTAGTATGTGAATAGTTATGAAATTGTGATAGCTTATTTATGATGAGTTATATGTACTATTATCAAAAATTTTAGCACCTTGATTAACAAGTCATATTATGCCCGTTATTTTGGTAATTACTCTCAGTGGGCCACCAATAATCCTACGGATTCCTTTTGCTTGTTGAGTGAAGCCACTAACATGATTTAATATTCTGAATAGTTAACAACTGATTTTATGGAGTAAATGTTGTAATCACCGGTCAAGGACTGAGAAACAGCAGACAATAATGTTAAATTGCATGGTGATAAATATTGTGATGAGGATCTATAAGGTAAACTAACTTGTTTGAGGTGGCCTGATATCCAGACAAATAAATCTGTGGCTGTGACCCAATATGTGAAAACTATTTCCTTTCAAACTAATGATCATAAAAGATGTGCGGTCGTATAATGATAAAATTTAACCATTCAAGAATCTTATGCTGATGTGCGCTTGTATGCTGATCACCTTTTACATTTCAACAATCTAATGCAACTTCCAGATGCTAATGACAATTAAACTGACCTTTTATTGGAGTTTTCTTGGTGGTTCATTTCCATATCTGTAGCTAAAGGGAGGCCCGAATTTCCATCGATTGATGGATGCTTTGCATCTTGAAGAATAAACCACCGTCCGTTGAAAGCAGATAAGAGGAATCCAAACTGGAGAGAAATTGGCAAGACAAATGAGGCAATACCAGATTAGGAAACAGATAAGAGGTTGGAGGGTCTTTGTATCATACGCTAATTTAACATTTAGAATATTCACTGAGGAGGAATTCAAGATGAGTGGGTTCATTAGGAAGAACAACACTTCCAAAATCGAACAAGATTTTAAAAAAGAGGATTCTTAATCTGAAAGAAGATAATTCGATAACAAAGGAGGTGACCTCCATCAGGTATTCCAGTGGAGTCAATGTCTACCACCTTTAGACGCCTTTTTGACAAGAGGTACTCCAAGATTGCCATTGCAGCCTTCTGTCATGACATCCACCTCCATTAATGGTCTCCATTTGCATGTTAAGAACTTGGGTTGAAAATATTTTTCAATCAGTTACTCTAGAATTGTCGGCGTTCTAGACTTATCAATGGATGATATTTTATCATATTAGCCATCAGTTCCTCCAGGATTGCTGTTGTTGTTATCCATCTCCATGTTTACCTCAGTTATTCCCCATACTTCTGTTCCCCTAGCGGTGCTCAATAGGATTAAAAATGATTTTGCCCTCGTTGCTCATTAGTAGAATGACAAAGAAAAGTTCAGATCAAATTCTATGATGGCACCAATCCTGTACCTCATGAAAGCACATTGTAGATCGACTTCTATATAAACTCTTATGCTGGGCAGAAGCCTGCCATCACATGACGGCAAAAGGAGAAAGATTAGCACACGTAGTATCCCCCACCAAACACCACAAAAACTAGGACTCGAATATTTATATGTTCCAACTTTATACGTTCTTCTCTCTGAAATTTTCTTTGTCATTCTTTGAATGGGTAAGGAGAGCAAAATCATTTTAATCCTACTGAGCTCAGCTGCGGGAACAGAAGCATAGGAAAACGAAATAGAACTTCAAAAGGAAATGAATTCGAGTTGTGGAGAAAGTCATGTAGATACTTGACTCCTGTTCTTGTTCTAACTTACCATCCAGCAAGGAGACATTTTTCTTCGCGATAAGAAAGCAAAGAAGGAAACATATCATCAGTTGCGACAAACTAGGTTTCTACCTCTTCTTCTTCTTGTTATAATATGACTTGGTCCTTCGGAAATGGGAAGCATACAGTCCTTTCTCAATTCAGTCCCTTGATATAATGCTTACCATATTTTGGCTAGTCTTGCTTTGTTTGTCTTGATCCGTTCCCATAAAGAATTTGTTCAAATTTTGCAATGGATGTAGTTCTTCCACCAAAATGAAATCTAGGTACAATAAGGAATGTGGTTCGAGTTAACCTGGATCCAAAAGAGAACCTTATTGTTTATGATTCAGACTCGCATACAATAGTCATTGGATGGGCGTTGCTTTCTACTGATTTCAACTTTCTTTTTTTGCTAAATTGGGAAGAGATTTCCCTTTTTTTTTATATCGGAAAGAGACTCTCACCCCTCCAATTCTGCTATCAAATTCCTTTTCTCTCGTATCATTAAACTCTAACTTGGGCATTGGAGGAGGGCCCAGCTCCGGCGAGTTCTGTTTGCTAGGTCACCGTTGTGGTTACTTTACATCCATTCCCAACTTGATCACAGTGTGGCTGTGTGGAAGGAATGTAGACATCCACATTTTCAGCTTTAGACATTCTTGATGTTTTTGGTTTAGACATTCATCTTTCAGCTTAGTGGAGGCCATCGTTGCACTCGAGAGGCTTCCGGATTTAACAAGTGCTTGTGCTCACAGAAGAAAGGATATCAATATCACAATAAAATACAAAAATCCAACAAAATGGATAAAAATTCAACTGGTTGCCTTGCATAAGGGGCTGCCTGTCAACACCTAATGATTAATAATTTTGTGGAAAACATGGCACGTTTGAGATGGTTATGCCAACGGCTCCGGCTTCCAGTTTTAAGAATAATATTGAACCATAATAGTTTTAAGCTGATTACAAGAACACATACATGACAAAAAGCATCAAAAGTACCAAGTCAACATCAGAAGCGTTGATGAGAACGAACAAGCCCTTTTTTCCAGTCGGTAAAATTTTTGATGCCTCATTATAGGAACCCTGGGAGATGACATTTGATTAGTGAATACTTCCATATTCTAAATATCATGGAACTTTGCCAACAGATTGTTCACACAACTGAAAGATTCTTTTTTTTAATATTAAAAAAAAAAAAAAGCTTCTTTACAACTCAAATCATTCAGATAGCCAATAGATACACAGTAAGAATGCAGACTAACAAAGTTTCTGAGTGGTAGAAGTTAACGCTTTTTCCTGATAAAGGTCATAGGACAGTGGACTGATCAGATGGTGCAAGTGAATCCCCAGTCCACTAGGACCAAACACTTCCAACGTTCTTCCTGAATGCAGAATTAGGCAAGCCTGCCGGCAATCAGGTCTCTCAACTCAACTTCACCAGGGAACCTGTGCTCCTGCAGTTTAGAGAAAACCTACAAGGTTGGGGCAAAAAAAAGATGTTCGTAAGTACAAAAATATGATTGACGAAAAAAAAATCAAGCAGCAACAGAAGTATAAACTACCTTGCACAAAGATAATTGCAAGAATATTTTGATAGTTTCCAATGCATTTGCAGGTGGCCATCCATATAGACCCTTAAATCACAATGATATTAACCACTAGAATAAGATACATATCTATTATCCAGCCATGCCATACCTACAGCAGCTGGCATAACCCATATGCGAACTGAATTGGTTTCAGGTCTGTGATAAGAACCCAATACTGATCCAATTGCTAAACCAGTTGGGCAATATTCTGGTTCACATTCGAAGCAGGTTAAACTTTTTGAGGCTGGCTCATCATCATGATTATTTTGATCGAGTCTATTTGGGGTGGCCACATCCACAAAAGGTCAGTTTTGCAAGACCTCGCCCTAATCTAATTAGCAAATCATGGACTGAACCTTGCCACTGAGTACATTTGCAAGTTTTACTTGGGCGAACTTGATTAGCCAAATTTAGCCCTATCTCAGCCTCTTGCACCACTAGATCTGTAGTTTGGAACAATTAGCATTTAATTGACAGGTTCAAAAGATTGAAGATATCCACTAGCTCACTTTAAGAATAATAAATGGATTAGAATATTGTTCTTTTCTACCTCTGTTTGCGGTCCTCCTATGGAGAATCTGGTTGCTTGCAATGATAATTGATGCTTAGTTACGAACCTTTGGTCCAAAATATTTTGCAAGGGACATAATACTACACTTATAACATTGTCGTAAGGTTTAAAAGTTTTGAGTCTCTACACTCAAAATTAGTTGCAAAATGAAGTTTCTTGCTTTTTCAATTGCAAATATTTTCACTGCAGAAAATTATAATATTATTCTTTTATTTGATGAAACTGTTTCCTAATCAGCATTTGCATAGCCTTAAATTTTGCAAATCTCAATTTGGTTTGATGATTTTTAGTATCATAAGGTATCATGGGCAGTGCCTGAGCTAGTCTGCAGGTGTAACATACAAATGAGTCATTGTGCGACACAAGATCTATTACCAAGATAACTTCCAAGGCCTTTCAATAACTTAACATCTTCATCTGCAGTTTATGTCATGTTGCTAGGGAAAACAATTGGCAAGGCGCTAAATAAACCTGTCTCCACATGTTTGCTTTATGGTAAGCTAATTTTGGCATATATTCATGCAGCTTTAACACCAAGAAAAATTACAAGTACCTGAAACCTTGGTAACCTACGCTTGCATATCATACTAACACTAAATTATCTTCCTTGCATTCCAATTTACAAAATCATAAAAATTTTCAAACCACATGCTCATGAAGAATGATGAAATAAACATCCACCATATCCCCATCAAGAACACAAATGAAAACAAATTAGGGGTCTGGTAACAATAAAAGCCAGATAATTGATCAAATAGTCCGAATTTAGATTGGCTACATCTAATGCTTGACCCATTTGGGGTCAGATAGAGAGCTGGTCCTGGTCCACTAACCGGCCTAGAAAGAATAATTAGCCCAAAATAGGGGAAAAGATTTTTAAGCTCGACACGTGCTCTGCAAGTGCTGTGGGTGGAATTCGGGTGCATGTGCATCATGCCTGCTTGGAAGAGACAAACTCCCAATGGGAGTCCCCTTTCTTCCTTGACTCCAAGTAGGAGTTTGATGATGGACGGATTCCGAGGCTAAAGGACCCTTGGCTCTGCCCTACTTAAAGCCACCCCAGCTTCCTCCAATGACCTCCAACATGAATCTCAGCCCCCAATCTTGTATCGCCAAAACTTTTGTTCCTTTCGTCTCGGATGCAGTCCACTACTATTCGGTCGCCATGACAGATCTCTTGCTACAACAAGATAATGAGGCCTCCTCCCTATTCTACTCCACTGTCCAATCTGCCCCTTCTGTATGAGGCTACCTTCAGTCGGAATTTTGCTGTCAATGCATTGAAGTTGTCCCAAAGGAGAGGCTGCTTTGTTTTAGTCTTTTTCTTCTCTATACTGTTAATTGCCAATTAAATCCTTGGCATTGTGTCAAATACAGCCATGCCGAACCTCTAGCCAAAGTCTCTTGGACTCCTTTGAGACACTCGAATGCCCACCAACTGTCGATGAGTGCATAGAGTCTCGAACGGACATTGTTTTGACCAAGTTGTTTCATTGATCTATTAGTTCCTTTCTCTGTTTGTAAAGCTGACCCGCCGTCGTCCTCTCCTCTATTCTTCTCTCTTTTCCAAATTTTTGCCGCTGCTCCCCACCACTATGGTTGCAGCTTGGGCCTTGTCATATTTACAAAGAGTCATTGACCTTTTTGTTAGTATCTCTACTCATTGGTTCCTCAATTTTAAACAAGTTTAAAAAGGAAGAGAAGCCTCACTGTCACCATAAGTCAAAGCCCTTGAGTTCTGTATCCAGTTCTAACAAAAACGCAGAGTCGTTTAGTTCTCCATATGACACTACTATGGAGGCAAATTTCTTTAATTCTGTAACTAATTCCTCCATCTTGCCAATCAAGTTGTTCAACTTTGCGACTAATTCTTCTCACAATCTTATTCGCTTTCCATACATTGAGCTTGATGAGATCAAGACTAAACACCTCCCACCATTCAACAGCTACAATGATGTTGATCTCCTCATCTATTTTCATCTCTTTTACTATATGGTTTATGAATCAATACCAAAATAAAGATTACTCATCTCTACCTCTGTCTCTTAAACCCTTCCTAACCATGGAATGCGGTACTGTCTGGCATGGGACGTACCGTATCGTACCGATCTCATATCGGTACGCCATCTCGGAGCATACCAACACTACTGCATTGAACCGCGTACCGACATTACAGTAAGATTTTATCGGTATGAGGTCCGATATTGAGATGGCAAACCATATTTCCAACACAATGAAGATATTGAGAACTTGATCCTTTTGGCCACCTCTAGAGATGTTGAAGAGCTCAATCTCGATGTCATCAACCTAGGTCACTATCCTCATCATCATCATCCTAAGGATTTTGGGATTATGTGGATTCATCAAGGTACTTATGAGGTAAGTGTTGTAACCCTTTTTCTAGATTTATCAATAAATTATTAATAATTTTTGAGTCGAATTATTCATGATTTATGAACCGATGCATAATATTTATTATTAAATATGTTATAGCTTCGAATATTATACGATGCATAATCGATAAAATTAAGCTTATTTGATCGATTTTGATACTGCATGACTTCATATATTTTTGTCAATATGGCATATAAAACATGTTTTATGAAACACTTTTGATTCAAGATGTTTTTGAACCCTCAATCTGATTATGTTAAGAACTCCACCAACCGATGAAAGTTGGCACTTGATAAATCCTAATGGATTTATGTTGCAAAAAGAGTGGCATGCCGCACAACCAGCATAGCACCCCACCAATGGTGGGTAAACATTGGCAAAGAACCCCACCAATAGGACTTAAATGTTGGCATTTGAGCTATCATGAAGGACTTCACCGCCATGCGTGGTATTATGAAAAGATCCTATCACAAAGAAAATGTGATCATAATTGGCTGACAAGGTGAATTTGAAGTTTTGAAAGAAATTTGATTTATGAATAAAACATGAAAGTTTGAGAAAGATTGGGCAAGCATGCATAATGTTTGATAGCACTTCACATCTATTTTTCTTAGTTAATGTATTCCATATTCATATTTTCAGTAAAATTATTATTATTATTTAGTGCTCAATTTATCTACTTAATGTGATAACAAAATTGGCATGAGGTAATGCTTCATGAGAGTGACTAGAAACAGAGTTTTGGCCTCTTTATTATAGATTAGGATTTTATTTAAATTTGATCTAAGATTGCTGCATATTATTAAAATTTTATGATATATTATATTTGAATTTTACTTATTTAAATATTGAAATTTAATTGATTATTTATTCTACTACTTGCTTGATAATATCGTGGTGAGATGCCTTGCATACTTGTGGAAAGAATTTTCAATAAATATGCGGTGGTTGCCACAAACCCAATTTGCAACTGGAGTTAAAGACATGACAATAAATACTTTAACTAGCTAAATCAGGCAAAATAATAATAATAATTTATTGAAAATATGCATACAGGATATACCAGCTCAAAAAAAGATTTAGATGTGCAGTATTATCGAAACATCATGCATGTGAATCCAATATTTCTCAAAATTTAAAATTTTGTCTATAAATCCAATTTTTTTCAAAATATCAAATTTACATGATCAACCATGAACTATGACCACATTTTTCTCATGGTAGGATTCTTTTCACAATACCATGGATCTACTTGCAATGAAGTCCTTCAAGATAAGTCAAGTGCCAGCATTTAACCTCCATTGGTGGGTCATTTCCTAACATTTAAACCCTCATTGATGGGTTCCTGATGCTACACCACTTGTGCGATGCACGGCTTCTTTGTGGTGTAAATTTTTCAGGACTAATCAAGTATTAACGTCCACCCCATTGATGAGATTCTTAACATGGTTAGATCTAGAGTTCAAAAACATCTCAAATCAAAGGTTGCATTTGGTAGCTGGCAATCTATCCTCATTGATAAGATTCTTGACATAGTTAGAGCGAGAGTTCAAAAACATCTCAAATCAAAGATTGCATTCGGTAGCTGGCAATCTGGATACATTGCCAACAATTGAAAGTAAGCCTACTGAATTGCTGCATTTGGTATGCCTTTTCGGTGGCAATCCAAATTACCTTGGCAATCTATATTACCTCCTATGAGGCAATCTAGATAGCCTTGGGGAGGAGTGGCTATCTAGATTACCACTTCTTTGAAATGTTACAATAAAATTTTGGATAAAATTATCCTTTAAAAAATCACAGAGTACTAGTGTTGGTGCTCTTCTTTCTCCCTCTGCCCGTGGCTTCTCGACGCCCAACC
>KE506061.1:168401-179353 GCA_000441515.1 Elaeis oleifera
ACCTGAGTAATGGCTCCGGTGCTGTCGCAGTAGAGTAGAACTGGACCATCAATAAGGTGGCATCCAAGCTTGCTGATGAATTTCTCAGCCACAGCTTATTGGTAGCATCGGATGCCACGATGTACTCCATCTCGCATACTGAGTCGGCCACAGTGTGCTGTTTGAAACTTTTTCAGCAGACAGCTCCATCATTTAGGATAAAATATATCCCAACATACTTTTACTATCATCACGATCTAACTGAAAGCTAAAATTAGTGTATCCCATGAGTTTCAAGTCAGATTCTCCATAATCGAGTCATTGGTTCTTAGTATTTCTCAAATACTTAAGGATGATTTTCGCAACCTTTCAATGGTTCTCATCCGAATCAGATTGGTATCTACTCACTACCCCTAGTGAGTATACCACATCCAGTCTCATACATATCATGGCTATATTATAGAACCCACTATTAGAGCATATGAAATTCTACTCATACGCTTTTTTCTTGAGGGATTATCGGACAATCCTTCTTCGAGAGAGAAATTTCATGACCTATCGAAAATAACCTTTCTTGAAATCTTTCATGCTAAACCATTTCAGCACGGTATCTATGTACGTGGACTGGGAGAGCCTAAGCAACCTCTTAGATCTATCTCTAAAGATTTTCATCTCTACGATATAGGCTGCTTCTCTCAGATCCTTCATGGAGAACTATGACGACAGTCACACTTTTATTCTTTGTAATACAGAGATATCATTCTCGATTAAGAGAATATCATCCACATACAAAATAAGAAATATAACAATAAAACTGTTGATCCACTTGTATATATAGGGTTCCTCTCCATTCTTAATGAAGCCATATGTTTTGATTGTTTTATCAAAATGCATGTTCAACTCCGTGATGCTTGCTTCAATCTATAAATGGATCTCTGAAGCTTGCACACTTTAGACTCATCTCTGGATATGAACCCTTGAGGTTGTATCATATATATCTCTTCGTCCAGTTCTCCATTTAGAAAAGCTGTCTTCACATCTATTTATCAGATTTTATAGTCCAGGTATGCTGCTATTGCAAGGATAATCCGAATGGACTTGAGCATTGCCATAGGAGAAAATATCTCGTCATAGTCAATATCATAATGCTGACGAAATCCCTTGGCAATCAGATGGATTTTATAAGTCTCCATCTTTCATCTGCATCCCTTTTCTTTGAAGATCCACTTATACCCTATGAATTTTATCCCTTCGGATAGATCAACAAGTGTCCACACACTATTGACCTTCATGGACTCCATTTTGGACTTCATAGCTTCAAGCCATTTTTCAGAGTCAGATCTCTGCATCACATCAATATAGATGATCAGACCCTCATCGTTCTCATCAAGTTCAACAGGATCATCATTTTGGACTAAGAAACCATAGTATCTGTCCGACTGATGTGGTACTCTATCGGATTGCCTTAAGGGTGATTTTACATTGGGCTCTGGATTTGATCTAATCAAATCCGATTCAGGTTCAATCACCGATGTCGGTTCTTCTACCGTTGAACTTCATCAAGCTTGACATTTGAGGCATTGGTTCCTTCACTAAATTTTTTTTTTCAAAAGTATGTCTTATTGCTGACGAACACCTTTTGTTCATTAGTCTGGTAGAAGTAATATCCCTTAGTCTCTTTCGGATATCCTATAATAATATTTGTCAGACTTGGATCCGAGCTTGTCTATTTTCAAATGCTTGACATAAGCGAGACATCCCCAGACCTTAAGGTATGAGAGGGCCGGCTTATGTCCTGTCTACATCTCATGTAGAGTTTTTCTTACGGACTTGCTTGAAATCTTATTAAGTAATAAATCGATTTTAATACATATCCCTAAAAGGAGATCGGCAGACTCACAAAATCCATCATGGACCGAACCATGTCTAACAAAGTTTGATTCCTCCTTTCAGACACCCCATCATGTTGTAGTATCTCAGGAGGGGTCTATTGAGAGAGAATTTTATTCTCCTCAAGATATGTCAAAAACTCACCATGAAAGTATTCTCCTCCTCGATCTAACCGAAGAGGTTTAATACTCTTACTGATTTATTTTTCAACCTCATTACAGAATCGTTTGAACATTTCAAACAACTTAAATTTATACTTCATAAGATAGATATATCTATACTTAGATAGATCATCTGTGAACATAATGAAGTAATAATATTCATCTCTAGCACTTGTGTTCATAGGTCTACATACATCAGTATGTATTAGACCTAGAATTTCACTGGCTCGCTCATCTTTTCAGTAAAAGATGATTTGATCATCTTCCTAAGAAGATAAGACTCATAGGTTGGTAATGATTCACAATCACTAACTTCGAAATTTTTTTTGTGTCAGTCTGTTTATCTTGTTCTTGTTAATATAACCTAGCTTATAGTGCCAAAGATAGATATTGGACACATCATCTACTCTAGGACATTTGCCGGATGTGTACACTACATTAACAAACTGTGATAATATGTAAATTCCATTATTCAATTGTTCATTCATAATAATAATACCATTTAAATAACATTACAAATTTTTTTATTGATATTTCATAGCTGTTTTTGGCAAAAGGTTTACAGAAATAATATTAATAAAAATTATGATAGAGGTGACATTCACTGAGAACAACTATATTAAACTTGAATACAAATTTGATAATCCCTATAGCTAGAACTGAAACTAATCTTCCATCTCCAACATTAAGAAATCTCTCATCTTCTTCAAATCTTCTACTGACCTATAGACCCTGCAATGAATTGCATATGTTAATAGGACTTCCAGTATCTAATACTCAAATAGTAGAATCATAAATAGAGAAGTTGTAAGAAGTTATCATATAAATACCTTACCTTGCAACAGCTTACTTTTTCTTCTTATTCGGTCTGTTCGAGTCTAGAGAGACAATGTACTGAGGACAGTTCCTCTTTCAGTGCCTCCGCTTCTTATAATAGAAGTATTCTGCCTGACTTTGATCAGTCTTGGGCTTCTTTGTCTGACCAGGCTGAGACGTCCTAGCACTATGCACCTTTTTCTTCTTATTTTTTCCTTTCTTAAAGGATTGACCCCCAGAAGAAGACCCTCCCACTAAGTTCACTGACTCTTTTTAGAGCTGGTGATCCTTCTTAAAGTTTCGCAGCAACCCTAACAAGCCATGGTAGTTCATTATAGGCTTTGTCATTCTGAAATGAGTAAGGAACGAGAGGTATGATTTAGGCAAAGAGTTCAAAATCACATCTTTTCCAAGCTGTTCATGCAAAAAAAATCCGAGCTTGCTCAAGCGTTCAATTAATTAGATTATGTACAGTACATGATCAGTAACCGACATCCCTTCCCTCATCCAAGCGTTGAAGATAACATAATTGATCTTATACCTCTCAATGTCGTCAGGAGTGCCAAAAGACTCGTTCAACATTTGAATCATATCTCCTTGTTAAGCATTCTCAACCTACGACTGAACTCATTACTCATCACTACCAGCATGATGCAGTGCACAGTGGTTCGATCATTGAGCTACTTCTGATAAGTATCTCGAACCGCACAATGAGCGTTCGGAGCTGACTCCTCAGATGTCGGATCTATCAGAATGTATAAGATCCGCTCGTGCTCCTGGACTATCTTTAATTTTGATACCAGCTATCGAAATTAGATCCCGTTAGCTTATTGCTATCCAATAGCGTTTGGAGAGATAAAGAAGTAGCCATATCTGAAAGGTAAATAAGATCTAATTAGTATATAATTAATTAAATCTAAAATTTAATTTAATCTAAAGGTTCTCCAACTATTTTATACAAATTAGTAACTTCTACCTCCAATTTGAGAAATTACTTTAATCCCTTAGCGAGTACTAGAATCCACACAAATTGCATTTGGGCCCGAGTATGGCTCAGCCAATCTTTATGCATCTATGGGTAGGTTCATAATTAATTATTTTTTTAAATAATTTTTAGTATTTCATTTCACCCAAGGCTACTTTTCAGTAGGCTTTAGCCTCTATTGAAAGTGCTGGTTAGATCCAACTATTAACATGACAAAATTTAGCGCATCAGACAACGAATGATCAGGCCTAAGTGTGGCTTGACTAACCTGACCATCTATTAGAAAGACACAGTTAAATTATCATATTATGAATGATAATTCCAACAGTTGGATGAGCACCAGGCGTGTGGCGCCATCTAATGAGCATCCAAACTGTTGGACCTATTACTATCCAACTTAATGGGAGACTATGATTTAGTTATCTCCATAACTATTTATTTGTAGATCTAATAATTTAGATAATTTCGTTAAATTATTTAAAAAATTAAAGGACTGACCAACTAATCATAATCCTCCACTGACTTGAAGTCAGATCAAAGAAGACTAGATACAAGTCAGTCCAAGGATACCTAAATCAGTCATACTGATTCACCTATATGACATGGGTTAGCTCGAGTCAATTAACAGCCTAATTGAACATATAAATTAACCACATTGATCAGGTAAATGAGATCGATGGGAGAGATATGCTATTAACTTGTCATAGACTTAATTTATGCGAGTATCTTTCAATTAATGACTACCGATCAAGACTGCCAAACTTACATTAGACACCAATCAGTTTATCTATGTCAATTTGGTCTGCTTAAAGACTCAAGCTTGACCACTAAGCCAGATCGAGGTCCATCTTGGTCTAATAAAAGTATGGACTTTGACCAATTACAACTATTGAGAATTGATCAAGAGAAAAATTGATCCAATCAGAATTAATAATTAATTAGATTTGATCAATTACTTAACATAGTCCATTATCTATATGATTTTAAGCCCTAGATCTAACCTAGTTAAATAGACCTGACTTGAGCTAACCCATAAACCCATGATTTATAAAAATGATCTTAGATCTTTGATTCTTAAATCTAGATCACTTAATTCTCAATTAAGTTTAGAGCGACATGGGTTGGAGTTTGGTATATGAAAATGATTTTCAATTTTGTAAAACATTTCACAAGTTTTCATGCAATCAATAGTAAATTAATTTTAGATTTAATATACAATATATCACATCTAAATAAATTTTTAAGCTCTTTTCATTGTTCATCTTCATAAAAATAACTGTAAAGCACCCCTACATGCCATAGGAGATCCATCGAATGGAAGGAGAGCATCATGAAACACTACTTTCTTCTATGACCGGACGGCTATAGCGATCTATCCAATCCGATTACTACACTATTCAGAATTAAATTAATTATTTAGATCTAATCTAAATAATTAAATTCAGATTTATAAACTACATGCAAATATATATGTCATAAGCAATGCGGCTCTGATACCATTGTTAAAAACCGCAGGAGTTTCATGCATGCATTTCAAAATCTTACAGCAGAATAAACTCAGATTAAACCTTTTAATCTACAATGTAAGCATATGATCTGATCATAAAATACCCTACATATGGATCTATGGCATGTATATGTGCATGTAAAAATCTGAACAATAAAATCTGCATGATGTGCATGAAACTAGTATAGCAATAGATCTAATCTACTACTTCTAGGGATCCAAACCCAATACTTGAGCATGGATAGTCGAACGTCGCGATCGTGAACATGGATCTGGAGGTACTCGCTAGTTGCTCGTAGCTGCACAGCATGTCTGGCCTCTACAAATCATCCATCCGAAGCTCTCGTACCGATCTACTGTTTTCGGGAGTGCTAGCTCACGAAAATCGCTCCTGATGGCTGATCTGATTGGATCTTCTTTTCAATCATCTCAGATTCTTTTGAGATTGAAGATGGATCGATGGAGGTCACTGGAGGATGGAGAAATAGTAGAGAATTACCTAGATCTAATCTGGATCTCTCTGTCTCCAAAATACAATTCAGCATGAAGGCTGAACACTCACCAAAGAAGAGACGGTTCTCTTCTAATCACATGCCAAAGAGATGGCAACCCACCCAGATCCTCATGCCCCTCACAAGGTTCGGCCCTCTTCTTTAGCTATCTCATAGTCAAAAATCAGAGTCTAAACATACAAAATCAACTCCTTTTATGGTTGTCAATCAAGGATGATAAGATAGGATAACTGCCCATTCAAGTTCGAATTCGAATTTCATTTGAACTCAAACCAAACCGACCATATCCTCATCCATTCTTTAATCAAAGAAGTGCCGTACATGAGCATATGGGCATGAAAACCATCGGGAGCTTCTTTTTGTTGCATAAAAAGAACTCATCAAAAGTGGTCGGTGGGTGGAAGGATTAGGATGAGGTTTTAATCAAATTCAAAACTCCTTTTAAATTTAAATCAAAACCAATCACAACCCTATCAAGTGGGTGATAAAGTGGAGTATTTTGGAGAAATCTCATGCACAAACAAGTTTTGTGTAATGAGGAATGGCGTGGAGAAGGAAAGGTGGCGCAAGGATTTCAATCATTCAAATTTTGAATTCAATCTTGAATTTGAAATTCAAATTGATTTCAAATTCAACTAAGTTTGATCCAATCAAATTTTATTTGATTAGAAGTAATTAAACTCAATCTAATTTGATCCTAACATAATTAAAATTTATTGGGTTCAAGTCTTGATCAAATTAGGACTTAATCTTCTTTAGTAATTAGGTCATCCTATAACTTAATTGTATTTGACCTAATTGAATCCAATTCAATTAGACTCAATTCAGACTTTAATACTCAATCAAATTGAGTTAATTAGTAATCTAATTATTGACTAATCCTTCTGAACATCACTAACTCTCAATGAATTAATTTACTGCAACTATTGCTTAATCGCATTGATGATTTTATCCTCGGATGATTCTCAATCGTCGATCAGCCATATGATCGGGAGAAACTTCTTATGTGTGTAATCTCATAGGTTTGAACCTAAGTCAGTAGCATAGAATAAATTTCTATACTAATCGAGTGACCATCTAGCAATGGCACCCGACGTCTAGATAGATCGAATATGTACGAAGCAACATCCAAGAACCTAATGGACTATGGTTACCGTATAATTCATCCCTTTGACCCTTTATGCTCAGGATGACTTTAGAGTTTATTGTCAACTCTCGATCAGTGCATCCTTATATGTGTCTCAGCCCAATTAATCCTGTGACTCATCATAAAGACTATCCTGATCAAGATTTTACTAAATTGAAACATATTGAGGCATACTCTTCAATAACTTGGAGTGGTCAATCCTACCTCGACTTACACACTAATTTCATAAGTACTTGACTGTACCTAGAAACCTTTCGATCCTGAATTAAAATTTAAGTAGTCCGACATTAAAGCATAGTGAGTTACTTATAAGTCACAGTGACGATCTCAGGTCGGAGGGATACTGATACCCATGTCCCTTCGGAGTAACTCTTGATAGTAAAGTACTTCAGAATTAGTTACGTTCAGTAAGATGTATTCTTACATCTTACTTACATATTATGTCAGTGTCTCCACACTCTTTGGTTAAGAGGACAACCAACATACATGACATACAATGATCTATATTTGATATAGCTATTATTCTTATAATAGCATATTATTTGATCGTGAACTAGTTTTAAGGATTAAACAATATGTCCTTTTATATTGATTCAAATGGTCCTAAGGACTTCATCACGACACTGGAGTTCATAGAAGTTGTACACAGAGTGATAAAAATCAAATAATATTTATTAATAATTATCAATTCATATACAATTTACAAATATAAGCTCAATCATCAACAGACTGATGATTGATTTTGGGACATATTTTCAATAGTAAAGACCCATCCAAGTCTGGAATTGGATTTGTAAGTTTTGATTGATAAGTTCAAAAAATCAACTGGTTTGATAGTGAGCTCGAAAAACTATCGGTGTAAGATTTTGATTAGTGATCCTGAAAAAACCAACTTGATTTGTTTGTAAGTCGGAAAAATAAACACACTGTAATCAAAAAAATTATAATGGAATTCTCAAGGGGTGTGTCGCCCAAAGATAGCTACCCAAGAGGGGGTGAATTGGATATTTAAATTTAAATAATAATTATGTTGATTAAACTATTAAGTACTTAATGAGACAAATTAAAAGATATACAACGAATGAGAATAGTAAAGGAATAAGCACATAATCACAAAACTATAATTTTATAGTGGTTCAGTGCCAAACTCAGTACCTACATCCACTCTCCAAGTAAACCACTTGAAAATTCAATTATAATCACTAAGCTTGATTATAATTCTAAATATATATCACATATATGATGAAAATTAGATCTAAATTTATTTAATAAAATTTAATATCATTTTAGGATAACTATACAGCATAACAAGTTATGCCAAGGCAACCTTATGTCAGAACGATATCAAAACTTTTAGATCTGAAATTTTCTCTATAGATTTCATATCTAAATCCTAATCTCATACATATGACATGGCTCTAATACCACTATTGAGATTTCATGATTTCATGCATGTAAAATTTTAAAATAAGTACGCAGTAAAATTTAAAATTCAGATTAAATCTAATTTAATCTAAGCATGCATAAGATCAAATCTAAATATCATTAATCTAATTTAATCTAAGCATGCATAAGATCAATCTAAATATCATAAATAGGATCTATATATGTAAGATAGGATTCAGATATAGAAATCAAATAGAGAAAATAAATAGAGAAGATCTAATCTTCATACCTTGATGCGGATCGATCTACACCGCGAACTGATGATCATGGATATCTTCTGAAGATCTCTTGAAACCGTACAAGTGTTCGACCTCTATGGGTGTCCACACGAGATTTCGATCTGATCAGAAGCTTTTTGACCTCACCAGAGTACTAGCTCTCTTGTAGAGATCACATCTTGATGGTTGAAATTTTTTTTTCTCTCAAGATATTCTTAGAAAAAAGAAAAAATAGGAGGATGATGATCTCTACACTAGAGATCATGAGAAGAACACTTTCTTCTCTTTCTTCCTAAACCCATGCACCAAATCTCTACGCTAGCGATGTAAGAATATTTATCCAACTCTTGGATAAAGAGAAAGAAATTTTATGTCCAAACTTAGATAAAAGAGAGAGAGAAGAGGCCCTAACAACCAACCTTTGGTTGTTGGTAAGAAAAAGAGATAGAGCCAATATACCTCATGCCCTTCTTAGTGCCGTGCCTCTCTTTTCTCCAATATTTTCACGCACGCCTCCTCTTGTTTGGCATCCAAATCTGCTCTCAATCAGCCTATTCAACACCCCATATGATGCCATGTTTAAATTGGAAGAAGAGATAAGGTTTAGTTAAGAGATAAGAGTCCATGCATCATAGGACTCTTGCACATGATGCTGCCCACCCTTTCTTTCTTTTTGCACCCACAATATCTCACGAAAAAGGGAGTTCAATGTGAACTCTTACATGCAAAAGGCCCCATGATTTATGGAGAAAAATAGGCGCTAATTAAAGTGGGGCGTGGGGCTAGTTTATGGTGCATGGAAAGGGAGAGTCCTAACCACTTAGGACTCTTCTTTAGGTGGCTGATTTAAACCCAATAAAACTCTAACCAATTCTAATTATATTAGAAATTGATTAAATCCAAATAGATTGAAATCTTAATTTAATTAGGAGTCCAAACTATTTAGATTAAAACCTAATTCAATTAAGAATTAGATGTCACCTAATTAGAGGAGGAGTCCTAGTCCTTTTGGACTCTCTCTTGGTACTTGAGTCAAACTCAATTTAATTCTAATCTAATTAGAATTTAGTGCACCCATGAAGAGAAAAAATTTTAGTCTAAATAGGAATCCAAACACTCTTTGTTAGATCCTAGTCTAATTAGGAATTAAGTCAAACCTAAATCCTAATCAACAAAAATTATTCTCCCATGTAATTAGGCTATCTCATAACCCAATTAAGCTTGATCAAATCAAACCCATGTCAAGTCAAATTGAATTTAATTCAATTAGACTTGATGCAAGTCCCATTGCTCAATTGAATTGAGCCAATTAGCAATCCAATTGCTAATTAATCCTCCTATAACTCACTAACTCTTTAGCGAGTTACTTAATTATAATTTTGCATTAGATTAATCATCAATCAAATTGATAATTAAATCCTATCATGATTCATAATCGTAATTCAACCATTTGATCAGTCAAAAGCCTCTTTGTGTGTAACCCCATAGATTCTATTTTGTCTGGTAGTGAGATATATTGTGATCCTTATCACAATATCATCAAAACTTCTTTCAATAGGTTGGAACCATTCCAACTCTGTCCATCAAAGATCATCGATCATCGAGATGATGTTCGTGGATCTCACAATCCACCAGTGATACCTAATAGTATGTAGTGGCAATCCAGCAGAATAAAAGGTGATGAATCTCTAGGTGCAGTTAACGTATGATACAGTCCTTCTATCGTGAGTCCCGACCAGATAACAGGTCATGGATAAATCGTCAAACTTCATCATCGGTTATATGATAGATTCAATTAGCTTGAGTTCGTGTATGATTCTTATGAAAACTCTTTTCCATTAGTCACACTGCTATAGCCATAAACTTAAGGACTTAGCTTCTTAAATCTCATAGGACTACTCTCTTTTGTTAGGATCGATAGATTTCATCTAGGTGCACACCCTACTTCTATAGTGGACCAACTATCGTCAATATCCATTACAAAGATTTATTGAGTCAATATTTATATATAGTAAAACTCCAGCAGTCTCACTGTGAGCAGCTGTAGCACCGTAGGTCAAAGAACCAGTCATACTACTGCAGCATCAAGAAAGTCACTAACGAGTGAGCAGACATCTATGTGACTTCTTGTGTTGGTCACGCTCAGTGCAGTTGTTCTCTAACAACCACCTGCACTCTCACTCCAGTGTCACTACATCACAAATTTGAGACTCATCTGTCTGAAGGAAGTGATCCGTACACTGGTCTATCTGGATCAATCAGTATCTCCATGATGATCCTATGACCAGGAG
>KE506062.1:140352-154581 GCA_000441515.1 Elaeis oleifera
GAAACGGAAGCTGTTATCCCAATTGAGCTCAAACTCCCGTCAGCGCGAGTCATGGCATTCAGCGAACAGCGCAATTCGCAAGATCTCAAAGCCAACCTCAACTTGTTAGAAGAAAAGCAAGAGGCAGCTCAAGTTCGGATGGCAGCCTACAGACAGAAGGTAGCCCGCTACTACAACTCTCGGGTCAAAGGCAAAGTCTTTAGAGCGGGAGACCTAGTACTTCGACGAGCCACTGTCTCGCAACCTCAGAACCAAGAAAAACTTACCCCAAACTGGGAAAGCCCGTATGAAGTCAAGGAGGTAGTCCGGCCCGAAACTTATTACTTGAAGGAACTCGAAGGAGCAGACCTTCCACGACCATGGAACTCAAAAAATCTACGAATATATTACCGATAACTTTACTTTAAATAAAAGTTTTATATCCACATGTCTTCTCTTTTGGTACGAACTTATATCAACAGGAAAATCGAAACTGACCGTGTCGGGAACAGGAGGAGAACCTCGTCTTGACACAGTCGAAGGCCCGGTTCTCTTTAGATCGGATGGGGGGAAGGCCCTACAACGCCCTTATATGCCCCCACAGCCATGTTAGGAACAGGAGGAGAACCTCGTCCTAACATGAGCAAAGCCGAAGGCCCGGTTCTCTTTAGACCAGATGGGGGGAGAGGCCCTACAACGCCCTTATGTGCCCCCACACCATGTTAGGAACAGGAGGAGAACCTCGTCCTAACATGAGCAAAGTTGAAGGTCCGGTTCTCTTTAGACCGGATGGAGGGAGAGGCCCTACAACGCCCTTATGTGCCCCCACAACCATGTTAGGAACAAGAGGAGAACCTCATCCTAACATGAGCAAAGTCGAAGGCCCGGTTCTCTTTAGATCGGACGGGGGGAGAGGCCCTACAACGCCCTTATGTGCCCCCACAGCCATGTTAGGAACAGGAGGAGAACCTCGTCCTAACATGAGCAAAATTGAAGGCCCGGTTATTAAGAGACTGGATGGAGGGAGAGGTCCTTACAACGACCCTTATGTGCCCCCACAGCCCTGTTAGGAGCAGGAGGGGAACCTCGTCTTAACCCGAGCTGAGATCGACCACATCGGGAACAAGAGGAGAACCTCATCCTGGCATAAGCAAAAATCTGATTGCTCAACAAGACCGGATAAAGGGGAGAGTCTTCTCAATGGCCCCTCTACACTTCCGCGCGACCCCGTAAAAAGTAGGGGGAGAACTCTCACTCAGAAAAGAGGAGGAAAATTAGAAAGAAAAGCGACGAACTACACCTGCGACAAATGAAAAACAAACTACGCCAAAGACACAGGAAACCTCATCTCAACGAGGATGGGGATTCTTATCAAACATCCCCAATCTCTAAGAGAGCTCTCGACACAGGCCGAGAGTATAGCGACTCTTGCAAGATAATGCAAAGTTCGGACCACCGAGTTCGAGCCTACGGCCATAGACAAAAAGGGGCAAAATCGACACGATGATGACCAGGGATCTCCAAACGACGATGACATCGAACGAGACAAAAGACAAGAGGAACTCGGTAAACGACGACCCAACACATGAATGGACGAGGTAATGGAAAATTTCTTTTTCATTTCATTAGCTAAGTATGCATTACTAAGTCCTGAAGAACAAAAAGAAAGATGACAAGAGAAAGTAAACCAATACGGCGACAACCAGGAACCTCCAAACAACAGCGACATCAAACGAGATAAAAGATAAAAGAAGTTCGGTAGACGATAATTTAATACAAAGTGCGGACAAGGTAACAAAATCTTCTTTTCATTTCATTCACGAAGTATGTATTACAAAGCCCTGGAGGCCAAAGAAGAAGAACAAAGCGACAGGAGCTGAAAAGAATGCATTAGAGACTGCTTCAAGCTTTCGACTTCTCCTTCCAGCTCCATCTTCTTAGCAGCATTTTCAATACAAATGGTGAATATATCGGCTTTTACCCTCTGCCTTGTTCCGCCCCATTGCTGAAACCCTAACCCTAAGGGGAAAAGGCGGGATAGAACCCAAGGAGCGGCGGCGGTGACGACAGCGGCAACGACGACCTGCTTCAAGAAGAACCGGAAGCACCCCGATGGCCGCGGTAACGCCGGAAGCATGCACCACCACTACATTTTCTCCGATAATTATCCCAGGTACTTCGACAAGGTCGGCATGCGCTACTTCCACCGCCCCAAAACAAGTTCTACTGTCCCGCCGTCAGCATCAACCGCCTCTGGTCCCTCGACCCCGACGACGTCAAGAAGCCCGCCGCTGCTTGTGACGGCAACTCCACCCCTTGACCGGTGTCGCCCCATTCTACTATTTCAGAGCTCTCGGGCAGGATGCACCCATCGACCAGTTTCTTCATTAGATCCCTGTTGTTAAAGGAATTCTCCCTCAGGTCCCCTTCGAAGTTGTGAGAGCCTTCAGTGGCAGCTCGGCAGTCGCTGAACTCGCGGGCCACCATTTCCCTTCTCCTCCTCCTCCCGATCCCTGGCATCCCCTCAAGACGGGCCTCCGGGGTGGAAGCCCTGGCGGGAGAACTCCTCGAAAGGGCTCGGGGGACTGAAGGCTCGACGTCGCAAGGGACGTCGACGGCGAGGGCCGCCCGGGCAACTTCTACGTCCGTGCTTGCAACAAAAAAAAGAAGAAAGAGGTCCCGAAAAATTGGGAGAGATTGCGAATAAGCCCTTGGGAGCTAAACGAACAAAGCAAGAGGAGGGAGGAACAACTGGACCTTCAGGCGAAGTGAGGTCCCTGGGGAAAGGAGTGGGTTTAAATAGGCAACAGGGCCTGACGCAGTAATGATGGCGGATATCCCCAGGCCAACCAATGCTGGCCACGTGTCCCACTCACCATGGCATACAGTTGACTACTGACGGGGCCTTTATTGCGTGGCACCTGGGGCGGCGTTCCAGCGGACATTCTGAAAAGCCACTTCGAATCGTCTGGGGCAGCGCTCTGGCGGGGTTTCGAAAAGTCTTCGGATCGTCTGGGGTAGCGCTCCAGCGAAGATTCCAAAAAATTTTTTGGATTGCCTCGATTTGAAAAATTCCAACGCACGCGCGTCAAATTCCAAAATATCCGAGGGTGGTCGCGTACGAAATCGAGGAAGCAACTTCGGCTGTGAAAATTTTCTGTACTTTCTTCATTCGAAACTCGAACACGAAAGTAGGGGGACTGGTATTGGGTATAAAATACCCCCAGCCGAAGTTAGTCAGAAGCCGATCAAGACTCTTCCAAATTCCGACTTCGTGCGACATCTTTCCGAACTTCGCCAGCAGTCGGGCTTCCACAGTGCTGATCGAATTCCTCCAACGGACGAACTCTTACCGCACCTCCCGAACTTCTTTAGCAATAAGTTCCTTCAGTCATCTATCAGATCGCCCCAAGTGCTCACTGAGCTCCGCTGCTAGCCGACCTTTCACAGTGATCGACTGTTCTCCGAATCTCTTCCAGACTTCTTTCAGTCA
Source organism: Elaeis oleifera (assembly GCA_000441515.1). NCBI lineage: Eukaryota > Viridiplantae > Streptophyta > Magnoliopsida > Arecales > Arecaceae > Elaeis > Elaeis oleifera. The sequence continues at coordinate 143,825 of KE506062.1, forward strand.
CATTCGACTCCAATCCGAACTCCCTCCAAACTTCGTCAACGGTCGAACTTCCCCAATGACAGATTTCTATAGCTACTGGACTCCATCCGAGTTTCTACGATGGTCGACCGCCTCCTAGACTTCATCCGAACTCCTACAAGGGCCGAACTCCGTCCGAGCTCCTACTGCAAACGGCCTACTCTGAGTTTCTACTACAGGTGGCCTTCTACTACAATGTCCTCCACGAACCCCAACCGAACTCCTACGGGAGCCGGATCTCTGTTCCGAATTTCTATTGCAGGTAGACTTCATCCGAGCTCCTACGGGAGCCGGATCTCTGCCCGAATTTCTATTGCAGGTAGACTCCATCCGAGCTCCTACGGGAGCCAACCTCCGCCCGAACTCCAACTACGAACGGTCTACTCCGAGCTTCTACTGCAAACGGCCTACTCCGAGCTCCTACTACGAACGATCTACTCCGAGTTTCTACTACGAGCGGTCCACGTCAAATCTCTACCGTAAGCGAATTCCATCCGAGCTCCTATTGTAAACGAATTCCTTCCGGGCTTCTGTCACAGGCGGACTTCAGCCGAGCTTCTCCAATAAGCGGTCTCCATCCGAACTTCCGCAAGAGCCAGGCTCCATCTGAACTCCCGCAGCGGATACATTCCGGACGAGCTTCCGCCATGGATGGACTCCGACAGACGGACTTCCACGACGACTGACTACTTTCGGTGTCTCCCATACCCCTTCGACAGCGTCAGCCGACCTTCAACGGCTCCAACCGAACTTCAACAGTGTTCTACAGGCTCCTCCAGCGGACGGGCCTCTGCGACATCTTCCAAATTCAGCCATCAGACGACCTCCGACCGATCCCTCATACAATCAGACCTCACCAGCGAAAAGTCTCTGATCGAGCTTCTACGGCAGATGGCTTTCGCCTACAGCACTGGCGCCCAAGGCATCCCACGACAGTGGGCTCGTCAGCAACCTCAGAAACATCCAAGCTCCTCTTAGATAGAGAGCTACCCCACTCCAACAGACACCCCAACCGAGCTTCGGCCGACAGACCCTGACTCTCCGACAAGCCACAATAATGGCCATGACTCTGCTCCACTTCCTGTAACGGATCCCACGCGGCTCCATCACTCTCTGGCAAGTCACGACAATGGACACCACTCCACTCTCCACAACAGACTCCACGTGGTGGGCCACGGTAATAGCCACGACTCTACTCCACTACTCTCCATAACAAACTCCTCAGGATCCTGAACGGTCCACTACCAGGCGGTTACAGACGTCGCTGTCAATCTGTTACGCCCTCCGCCTATAAAAAGGGACCCCCAGATACGTTATTCTCTAAGCTCTCATTTTTATCTCAAAACTCTGCTAAAATTTTCATTCAAGCACTCCATTCTTGTTGGGGCAGAGAACTGACTTGAGCATCGGAGGGTCTTGCAGGAGCAACCCCAACTCCGGTTTAGACTTTTTTTACAGGTCACGGCGGCGACCGTGACTCCCTTGACTCCAGCTTCTCCGACGCCGACGAATTTTTGCACCAACAACCACTATGGACCTGTGGCTGATTCTATGGACCGATCAGCCAGTCCACCATGCACCGAAGGCTTTTTAAAATAGATTTTTAGATATTGTTGCTTGATTTTTTCTTAAATTTTTTGTTTGAAAATTTTAAAAAATATATAATTAAATTTTTCATTAATTCTTCAATTATTTTGGTGCTTAAATTTTTCAATCAACTTGACATCTATTTTTCATAAATATGCTCTAATTTTATATTTTTAAAATTATTTATTTTATAAAAAATTAATTTAATTATAAAATTAGGGTTTCTAGAAGATGTTGGCACCATTAATTATCAAAAATACCTAAAATAAATGTACAAATATATGAGTTATCACATGCTAACCTGAAAGATATAGAATTTGGTTTAAATTATCAAAATATCGTTCCATGGCAAGTTACCATACAATTCAACATCCTGCATCCCGAATATATTTATAAGTATAGAATTATGTCAAACTCAAACACATATTTTTGTTGATTCATCATCAATCAATGAAAACTCTAATGAAGAATTAGAAATCCCATCTAATCTTCACACTGCTTTGGCCAAAGACTTCTTGAGTTATCTAGAGATGAGAATACATGAGATGTCATCTCCTCTTACTCGGAGTGATCGATTTTTTGTTAATCTACTCACAATCTTCATACACAATCCACTATATCCAGAACAGCCCATCCATGACTTAGTCATGATTGATTATGAATCAAAATATGGATTCATATGCATAAGATTCTATGGTGATCTCAGATCAAAGGATTACTTGCACAACTTTCACTTAGAGAACTATCTTTTGACATGCAAGTAAAGCTTCCATAAGATGTGTTCTCTTGATGGATCAAATCAGTGTACTTATATCCTAATGAACACCCACATCCTTATATTAGTATTCCTACACAAATAGTTATGAGATCAACCACCTCTCCTTCGAGCATACATAGGATGTGCTAATCTTTTCAGAATCATTGATTTCTGACTCAATGATCCAACGACTAGGATTATTTTAAATTAAAATTTTAGGATTTTATGTCTCACTGATATAAACTCTTCATGCCCATAAAATCATTGTCCTAATCTATAGAGTTCATCATAATCTTAAAAATTATTAAGATACAGCAAATGATGAATCATAAAATTGCTTCTTTATTACTTGAATAATAATTGTCATATATGAGTTGGAAGACATAACAGAAAAATTTCTATCACATATCAAATACGATTGGCTTGTAGGGCATAATTTTTTCAAACATTGTCATATCTATGTCCAATAAATATAATGCCATTGTCATTGAGACTAGAGACTATGCATAACAAAGATTCAAATATTACTTTAAATTCTTTGTCACAAAATTGGCTAATGCTAAGTAAATTATATTTCAATTCTTCAATTAATAAAAAATTTTGAATAGTTGTGGAGAGAGTGATACAGATGTTATCGATACCAATGATACGTCCTTTTTCGTTATCTCCAAATGTAACCACTCCTCCATACTTAGATTCAAAAGTGACAAATTATGATTTGTCACCCATCATGTGCCTTGAACAGCCACTATCAATATACCAAAGCCTTTTTCTTTCGTGGGTTGCAAGACACTCCTATAAAAAAAATCAACTAAGATTTTTAGGTACCCAAGTCATCTTAGATCCTTTAGGGTTAGTTCTAATGGTTCTTTTCAGAATCCAAACCATTTTAACCATACTTCCATTTAATTTTCTGAAATTACATGTATAAGATTTATGGCCTACTTTTCCATAGAAAAAACATGAGACATTCAAAATAGGATTTGATGAGGCTCTAACAAAGAAATTTTTTAGTAATTTTTGCTTCTTTTGAGGTTTGAATCCCAATCTAGCCTTGTTAAAAATAGCACTTTGTTCATTCAAAATCATATGCAGTTTTTTAGAACTATGAGTAAATTTTTTTACAAAAGGTTACTTTTTTTAGTTCATCATTCAAGTTCTGATTTTTCACAAGTTAGTAAATCAAGTTTTTCAGAAATCCTTTCTTTTTCATATGTTTGTGATTTAGCTTTTTCAATTCTTTGTTTTTCAAACTTACTTTCTTATATTCAGTCATAAGTTCTGAAAATACACCTTTAATTCATCAAATATAAAGTCTAGCGAGTTTTCAGCATTTACCTCCTCTTGATGCTCCATCAAGCAAAGATTTGCCATTTCTTGTGTTACTTCTTCGGAGCTTGAGTCCTCACTATCAATCTAAGTGGCCATCATTACTTTCTTCTTAAACTTTTTGGATGATTCTTAAGGAGAGGATAGTCCATCCTAAAATGATCAGATTTCTTGTATTCAAAGCAAATGGATAGCACCTTCTCCTTTTCTTTCTCCTTATCCTTGCTTGGTTCACCTTTGAAGGTCTTCTTTTTAGAACCTTGCTTCTTCTTCCTCATGAAACTCTTAAACTTTCTTGGGATCAAGGCCAAGTCTTCTTCTTCATCTTCTTCATCAGACTCATCACTTTCATCATCCTTGGGGTAGTTGTTTTGAGTGCGATAGTCTTTTTCTTCTTGGTTTCTTCTTCCACATTTTGTCTCATGGTTAACTCATGAGTCATTAGAGATCTAAGGAGTTCTTCTAGTGGCAGTTTATTGATGTCCTTGGCTTCTTGTATAGCGGTGACTTTTGCCTCTCAAACCTTTGGAAGAGATCTAAGAATTTTACGAACAAGCTCACTGTTGGTATAAGACTTCCTTAAGCTTTTCAAACATTTATAATATCAATGAATCTAGTAAATATTTTGAACATAGATTCATTTTGCTCTATCTTAAATAATTTATATTTATGCATAAGCATATTTATTTTAGACTCTTTAACTTGATTGGTACCTTCATGGATAACCTCTAACCTATCTCAAATTTTCTTAGCTGATACACATGTAGAAATTCTATTTAATTCATTTGGATCTAATGCACAATATAAAATATTTATAGCTTTAGTATTTAAGTCTATCAATTTTATATCAAGCTCATCCCATCTTCTTCGGGTTAGGGAATATCATTACTATCTACTTTAATCGTGGGTGTGTGTGGACCTTTAATTATAACTTTTCAAAGTTGATAATCAAGTGCTTGAATGTAAATGTACACGCATGCTTTTTGATAAGTGTAATTATTCCATTGAATAATGGTGGACGGTTCGTCAATTGCCTTTCGATAAGAGATGCACTCATTTGGATTGCCATTTAATCTTAACTTTTGATCATTAGATCCAATATAAGTGAGTACCATACTCTGAGACCACTTGTTGCCCAGCAACACAATCTAAGAGGAGGGTGAATTGAATTTTAAAATTAAATAAGATATGTGCTATTTTGCAAAACAATGAAGTAATAATGAATGCTGAAAGTTATGCAACTAAGTAAACTAAAATGCAAAGAGATGATGAGCTAAAGAGCAAGCAAGCAGCAAACAAATATCATAATTTTTATAGTGGTTCGATACCCTTAGCACCTACGTCTACTCCCTAAGATTCATTTGAAAATTTCACTATAATCTGTCCAAGATTATAGTCAGATAATTTTCTTGGGCTCACTATCCAAAACTCAATTAATTTATACCGGATTACCAACTATAACCTACACAATGGCAACCGTTAGCTTACAATCCAATTTTTAGGCTTGGATGGGCCTATCCTCTAGCTTTAAAACCCAATTGAAGCTAGTTACAATGAAAGATGAAAGAAAAGAATAATAGAACACTAAAGCTCCTTTAATGAGCAAATGATTGTCGTTGAAGCTTGACTCTTCTTTTATGGAAGCTTTTGGAAGGATGAACTTGTCTTCTTGTTGAAAAAATCTCTTGATTTGATGTTTCAAGTGGTTAGAAATTGAATGCTCTTTTTTTAATGCTTTTTAGACTTTTTCACTTCATTTTTGCTTTCTCACATTGATTCTCTTATTTTGTCACATCAAATAGTTATTGGAGCTAATAAACCACTACTTGAAACCTCAAAAATCATTTCTAGCCATTGCAATCCAAAAATAGCTGTTAGAAGTATTTTTGCATAGTTTTGAATATTCTGTAGAACTAACCGTTGGAACTCAAGTTAACTCGGATTGGACTCAAGTCGACTCGTATGGCCTTTGAGTCTACTTTTTTGAAACATGTCTCTCTATCTTTTTCCTGTAACTTCGACTCGAGCTGCTTCTCGATTCATTCTAAAATTATAGTTCTGCCATTCTTCATTCGAGTCAACTCAACTCAAGCTCGAGTCGACTCGAGGGCATGCCGATTGAAAAGTTCTACGTGCCAGTGCTGTTTTTGTTCACTATTTTAGCTTGAGTCGACATAGATCAACCTTGAGTCGACTAGAGGTGCCCTCCACTGAACTTTTTGTAAACTTTTTCATTTGAATTGTTCTTCAATTGCAATCTTTCAATACCCTTCTCCAACTTTATTTTAGATGTCTGCCACACTCAAAAGCTTTCAAATTCTTATCATTTATTTTTGATTGCACTTTTAAAAATTACTCTCTTCGTACTCTACAACCTTCTTGAAACATAATTTTAAAAAAATCATTAGTCCAAATATATATTCAGATGTATTGTTATTCATCAAAATCAATCTTTGGGGTTAATACCGATTATTTTTTAGATTCACAATCAACCCAGTTGATTTTATGGGCTCACCAACCAAACCTACAATATCCAATTTCGGGCTTGGATGGGCTTTTACCCGAAGTTTCTTTTCTATTGGGTTTCGATCACGCAATGAAATATAATTTAAAAATTTGACATGCAAATCGAAAGCTTTAACAATTAAACTATCAAATCGGAACTCAAACCCTAGATTCACCTTGTAGATGTCGAACAAATAAAATCCAAGCATGCAAAGAGTTAGAAACTTATACTTTCTCAAATGAGCAGTATGGTAAGAAGGTGATCTCCATAGACTCCAAAGTAGAAGTCCTTCAACGGTGATCCACACGAAAGATGGTCAAGATTCTTTCCAATCGGTGCACCACCGCAGCCTTTTCTTTACAAGAACACTGCTGGCTTCTTTCTCGAAGAACGATCGCACCAATGCACTATTGCCTTCGATTTCTCTACTAAGATCATATCAAAAGATTTTTTTCTAGAAATCTCATATCCTAGGATTTGATTTTATACTCCAACACATAAAAAAATCAAACCCTAGGACAAGCACACCTCACTTACTATTTTTCTCACCTCTCTTCTTTCTATCTTTTCCACTCAATTTTTTCTTATCTTTTTTTCAGATTTTTTTCAAATTTTTTTCTCTCTTATCACACATCAAGATCTCTGATTTTTCACTAAAATCTAACCCTTATCCCATAAGAGGTGCCCCATTTAAATAGATGAGGAAAAGGCATCAAGGAGACCCAAGGTGCGCCAACTCTTGGCGCTCCACTTTCTCAAGCAGAGAAATTAATTCTCCAATGAATTAAGTAGCACAGAAGAGGCTTCACATAGAAGGACTCTTCCTTTTCTGTGTCCCATAATTCTCTTAATTAATTCTGACATGTGACATTAAAGGAATCAGTGGAAACTAAGAGGTGGTTGAGAGTCTTAAGGAAGGACTCTTCCTCTTCTTAATGCAAAAAGAGGGTGGCGGCATTAATTTTTGGCATGAAACCAGAGTGGCATGGAGGAGTCCTTCCACACTTAAAACTCTTCCAAGTTGGGTAGAAGTCCAATTAAATAGATCTAATCCAATCAGGTCAAAGGCAACAGATTCAATTTAGCTCAAATACTTTGAACTTAATCTAATTAAGAACTTGAATTAACACAATGTACTAACAAATCAAATTAATCCTTAAAATTTATATTAAATCTTAATTAAATCAGATCAAGATCAAATTTTAAAGTATATGATCCATTGGGTTTCAAATCTAGCCAGCAGTGGACACAGACTCTTGACTTAACCCGAATCTAATTAGATTAGATCAGCTTAAGAGTCTCAATTAACTAAGACTCTTCTTAATTAATTTTTAAATTAAATTTTTTGAATTTTAATGAGTCCACAAGTCAAGATTGATATCTAGCAATATTTCATGACTATCCAGAAAAGATGAAATTTGATAAAAATTATCAAAATATCTTTCAGTGGTAAGTTACCATGCAATTCAATCTTTCAGTCAAACAACATCCTAGATGAGCTATGGACATAGAATTATATCAAATTCAATTGCTTATTTAAATGTATCTCGATCAGAAGATAATGATTCAGTTGATGATACATTAAAAACTTCTTTCTAATTATCATCCTGCTTTGACCAAAGACTTTCAGAATCATCAACCTATGAGATCAGATAGGATGTTCACTCTCCTTATTAGGAGTGACTGATCCCTTATTGACCACTCACAACCTTCGTGCATACTTCACCACATCCAAAACACCCCACACAAGGATCAAAAATTATGTTAGAAAATGAACCAAAATATGAATTCACGTACACAAGGTATCATGGTGATTTCAGATCAAAGGATCACTTGCACAATACCCATTAGAGAACAATCAGCTGATATATAAATAAGACTCCATCAGATGTTCTCTCGTAGGTCTATTCGGTGAACTCATTCTCTAGTGAGCATCCACATCCTTGTATTAGTATCGTCCATACAAGTGGTTGTAAGATCAACCACCCTCACCACTGAGCATACATAGGATGTACCAGTCTTATCGATATCATTGATCTCCGACTCAATGAACCAATGACTGAAAATATTTTAGATTAGAGCTATCAAGAATTTAGATCTTGCGAGTGTAATCTCATCACAGTCCTAAAATTATTGTCCAGACCTATGGAGTTCATTATAATCTAAAAAATAATAATAAGATGCAACATATAATTAATCGAAAAGTCTATTTTATTAATTAACAATGTCAAATACATGAATTTAAAAGATAAATAATAGAAAATATCCCATCGCATCCCATATGCGATGACTTGTAGGGTATTATTTTTCATTTCTCCCAAAAAATTTATAAAAAATAAAATACAAAAGATAGAATTTCAGTATAAATAAAATTAAAAATAAACTCTTTAAGTTTGGAGAAGTTACTGATTGTTTGCTTGATTAAGGCTTGAACTTCTCTTATTTGAAGTTTCAAAGGATGTAAAAGAAGTTAAAAAGATTTCTGTTGAAAGCACACTCAAAATTCTGTACTTAATTCTTCTCTTTCTTTTCTCAAGGATATTCAGTAGTCCTCACATAAATTGATATGTTCTTCTTTTTAATCCTCTTCTCTTGGCTCTTTATTAAGTTTGAAAGCTTTTAAATTCCTTTTAGAAGCCAAACTAACCATTTCTAACTGTTAGAAAATAAAAACTAACTATTAAAAATAATTTTGCACACTTCTAAAATTCTGCAGAACTAGTCGTTGGAGCTTCGAGTCGACTCGAATGAACTTCGAGTCTACTCAGCTAAAATTCTTGAAACATAGCTCTTTATCTTTTCTTGAGACATTGACTTGAGCAATTCGAGTCGACTTGAGCCGTCGCTTGATTCGTTGAATTTTTTATTCTGAAAATTACAGTTCTGCCATTCTTCACTTGAGTTGACTCGGATAATCCTTGAGTCGACTCGAAGGCATGCTAGTTGAAATTTTACATACCAAAACTATTTTCTTCACTATTTCAGCTCGAGTTGACTCGAATAAAATTTGAGTTGACTCGGATGATAGCCAACTGAAAATTTCTATACATTTTCTGCGTAAGGAGCTTTCATCTTCAATCTTTGAGAACTTCTTCCATCTTAATTTCTAAGATCTTTCACAATATTTAAGCTTTCAAAAACTTCTTGTTTGAGTCTTATTTGACCATTAATCATCATTCTTTTGAGATAATTTTTTCTACAAATAATTCTTTATTTTAAGCACCTAGAAAATCCTATATTCACTGATGAACATATGATTAGTACCAGAATCATTCAACGTTTGTAATCATCAAAATCAATCATAGAGTCAATAAACTTTGTGTCTTACAACCTAATCCATCCCTCGTTGCTCCTCTCTACCAATCTCGATGGTAGCTTGAAGTTACACTTTCTTCATGTCAACTAGGTTGAAGAACTCATCATATGTTAAATACATGGAGCGACAGAATGATGGCCCCATTGGCCACCTATATAACTCAGCCTATTTTTGTAGTGATCTCCTCTTCCCTTCTGTGAAGTCTTGAAGAGACTGTCTGAAATGTTGATAGACCTCCTTGGGACATATCTTCTAGACCATAACATCAGAATTTCCACTAACTAGGTACTGCTTCAATTTGGTGATTCATTCCCTCCAAAAGGAGGAACACTATTCACACCTCCAATAGCTCCAATGGTGATGGCCACTTACTATCTTATTATGATGTAACCCAATGTTATGATCGATATACTTTTTGGTTTCTATCTCTATTGCTAACCAATTAATCTTGAAATTTTTAAAACACTTATTCTTAACCCGAGAACATGGTTGCATAAATTATCACTATGCACTTATAAAATATCCACAATCTTCATGGATTAATCTTAATTTTAATTTAAAATTACTTAAAAATTAAAATTTTAAAAGCTCCTAAGAAAGTGCTAGTTAGCTCAAAAGCTACCTCTAAACTGTACTTGCATTTTCTAAATTTACATAAATTTGCATTTTATTAGCATTTTTAAATTATATTCACATAAATATGTATAAATTGCTTGACAATTAATGCATACTTTAAAAAAAATTCTGAAGAACCTTTGCATGCTACTGAAATTTCATTACTTTCTAAATTTAATTTTTTATTAATTTGTTAAAAATAATACCTAATTTGAATAAATTCTAAAAAGTTAAATTTCAGTTACAAGTAATGTTTCCTCTAATAGGAGGTATGATGCATATTTTCAGCCCATATGAAATACTAATAGCCTAACTAATTTAGGAATTACTCTAAAGTTGGTGTTTATTTGAGAAATAATTAAGGTGCTGAAAATAAATCAAAATTGCTGTCAAAAGAGGATTGCAAATAGCATGCTAGACGTCAAGCATGAGACCAATTTTTGAATATAGCATCTCTTTGTTTCTTTTATTTTCATCCAAAATATATGAACATAAAAATAAAATATGTAACAAAAGATTAAAGAAGTTATGCCATTACGTTGATAAGATCTATGATATATCATGAGAATATGCCAAATGCAAACTTTGGACAATTTTCTTCATATTTTTTCGATTTCTATCTGTTGGGT